>OZ020195.1:39029820-39332027 GCA_963971165.1 Philopedon plagiatum
TAGCTCGTCTTTCCCAAATTAAGCATCAAGAAATGATTTTGCAATGGAAGTGACATTTTCATGCTATACAGGGTAATTAATAAGGTAATGTAAAACTACTAAAACTTTAGGTGTGTGCCATATTGCCAATAATTTTTTTTGGTCGTTCCGACATAGCACGTTAGTAAGCTGGTATCAATATCTCCAGACGTATTCGCCGGAATTTCGATTAATGGTCTCTGGCGAAAAATACAGGAGAAAACAAAAAAAGCATACAAATTTTGGTAGCGTCATTTTTAAAACGCTGTAGCTGGAAAATGGATTAATAGACTTTGTCGGGCTTTTTGGGAATTGAAAGCCCTTTTCGTGTAGAGTTTTACCTAATAAACGGTTTTTTGTTCAATGTCAAAATGTTTGCGTTGTATAGGGGTGAACTAAAAAATAAATGAAGTGTTGTTAAAAATAAGTTTTCTTTTAATTTGTGCAAACTGAGCAGTATGCGTTTTTTTCTTCCAAAACTAGGGCGTTTTGCTCAAATTTCGATTAGTTATACAGCGTGTCCAGAAACCATCTAAACAAATGCGAAACTTTTTTTATTTTTGACTTTACAAAAAAGGGAATCCCTCATAAAAAGTTCTGCATCGTAAGAAAATAGCATAGCCATTCAAAAATTTGATCTAAGACATACAGGGTGACTCAAAAATGTAAATGTCCTAATCCATGTGAAGCTAAAAAGACACAAAATCGTTATTTAAGGGTAAACTGCCACTGCAAATGTACTAGTGTTAACTTTTTATGTTAGTGAATTAGGTTTGGAATATACAGGTGGTCCCAAAACTAAAAATATTTTTTTATTATCGACTTTACAAAAAAGTACCTATATCTTTATAAAAAGTTCTACATTGTGAGAAAAGGACATGATGAATCAAAAATTTGATCTAGGACATATAGGGTGGTAAAACTTTGAAATGGCCTTACAACAAGGGTAAGCTAAATTTCAATTCAACCACTATGGTATTTGTACAAGGTTACTAATTAAGATATAAGTAAGCACTTAAACTTAAAATGAGGCGTACAGGGTGATTAAAGGTTTATTTTTATTTAACATAATTTTAATACCAAATGAAATATTAGGGTAAAAACATATTGAACATGACTAAATAACTAAATAAATTTAAACTTCCATGCAACCTCCGTCCTTTTCCATACAGTTTATCTTTAAATAAAGATTTGGTGTCTCTTTAACTTTACGTAAATTGAGACTTTCAGCTTTTTAAGCCACTCTGTATTGTCCTATATCATGTTTTTGAATAATTATGCTCTTTTTTCACAATGTTGACTTGTTATGAAGATACTTTTTTTGTAAAGTCAATAATTAAAAATATATTTTATTTTTGGGACCTCTTGTATGTTCCAAACCTAATTCACTAACATAAAAGTTACCTCTACTATATTTACAGTGTCAGTTTACCTTTAAATAACGATTTGTGTCTTTTTAGCTTCATGTGGATTAGGACTTTTACATTTTTGAGCCACCCTGTATGTTTTGAATCAAATTTTTGAATTGCAATGTCATTTTCTCACGATTCAGAACTTTTTATAAAGAATAACTTTTTGTCCGTAAAGTCAAGAATAAAATGTTTCCGATTTGTTAAGATGGTTTCTGGACACGCTGTATAACTAACCGAGAGATGGACAAAACGCCCTCGTTTTGGAAGAAAACAAACACATACTGCTCAATTTTCACAAATTAAAAAAAAACATTTTTAACAATGGTTTTCATTTACTTTTTAGTTCACCCCTATACAAACGGAAGCATTTTGACCTTGAAAAAAAAACAGTTCATTTGATAAAACGCCACACGAAAGGGCTTTCAATACCTAAAAAGTCCGACAAAGTCTATCAATCCGTTTTCGAGCTACAGCGTTTTAAAAATGACGCTACCAAAATTTGTGTGCTTTTTTTATTGCCTCCTGTATTTTCCGTCAAAGACCATTAATCGAAATTTCGGCGAACACGTCTGGAGATATTGATATCGGCTTACTAACGTGTTGTGTAGGAATGACGAAAAAAATTTATTGGCAATATGGCACGCACGTAAACTTTTAGTAGTTTTACATTACCTTGTTAATCACCCTGTATAGCATGGAAATGTCGTTTCCATTGCCAAATCACTACTTGATACTTAATCTGGGCAAGACGAGCTACCGGTATCCGAAAACCGCTCTCAAAAAAGTTAAGTTTTTAAGAAGTTATAGCAGTTCGAAAAGTCGAGTTAAAATCGCTTTTGCCGATTTTTTTGTTGACCAGTTTAGTATAAAAGGACTAGTTTAAGTAATAACAGCCAGATTCTCCAACGCTAGTCCGGTCTAATTCGACAACCAAAAGTTTTAAACTGACAAGTGTAATAATAAGACAAGTAGGTTTTATACTGTGAATTTATTTCTGAGCATTTTCGCAAATTTATAAAGAAAAAGGCAATTTTAGTACGTACTTTCGACAATAATAGAACTAAAATCATATAGCAACTCGTTCCAAGATGAAAATCATTTAAAACCCAAGCAAATCGCTGAAATGTCAGAATAATTGAAGTTTTTAATGACGACTTATTAATAATGATAGGACAAAAACCTGGCAAAACATAGCTGGTCAACTATAAGATCTTAATTTAAACCAGTACTAAATCTTAAACCTTTTTAGTGAATCTGAACGTAAAATGTTAGTTATTAAATATTTTGGTTTTGTAAAGAAAGAATAATAGTTTAAGTAATATTATTAGTGTTATTATAAAGAAACACCTATGACTTGCAAAGAAATCAAATCTTCCAGGAAGTTTTATAATTTATTTTCAAGATCACATCAATTTTGATATTATATCAAAGAAGCAGACATTAACTCCTGATTTTATGCGAACATTTCTCACCAACTTAAATTGGGATTATTTGTCACAATATCAAGTATTTTAGTAATGGATTTAGATCAATGGTCAATTGGGATAGTATTTCTACATTTCAAACATTATCTGAATCGTTTATTAAATTTCATAAAAACGAAGTGAATTAGAACTATAGTGAAATATCAGAAAGTAAGCAGCGAATTTATTAAGGGTATGATTTTATCAATTACCTAATAAATGCATTTTCAATGACCTAATAAATAATATTTGTTCCCATAATAGTAGATCTGTCACCTAAATTGAATTACGAAATAATATCTAAACGCTTACCTAAATATTAATTAAGAATTACTTGGAAATAATATCAATCATCAAATAATTGTATTGGGTTTCAAAATAATAGAAGTGTCACCAAAAATGAATCCCAAATGAAATTAATCTTGGCGAACTTTGTACCGCTTCTACATCACAGCCAAAGAGGACCCCATCCAACACCCTGGCGCGCCGATCCCTCTTCGCCTGCGAGGAAAGAGACTTGTCAGGGCTAACCCTGTTCCGACCTCAGGGTGCCCTCCGATCCACCATTCGCATAAAAAACTTTTCTAAGTCGGTAAATTAGGTGACAGATCTAATATTTTCGATATAAATGTATTATTGCTGCCCGTGACTTACTTTTTTGAGGACAAACCTTATATTCAGGCTATAGAAAAAGTAATCAAACTATAATTTAAGTTACATATTTACATTAATTTAATGTTTCATAGTTAGAGACCGTTTTAATTAATATGATGACTAATATATTTCTGGGGAATAGATATTATAATTAGGGTATTGCAGAGTAGTGACAAAACTAAACTTAGGTGACAGAAAATATTGTTCTCATTTATTAATGAAATGAGACCATGGATTGAAAAATATGATAATTCTTTTTCTTTTTTAAATTAACAACACTTTACTCTACTATGTGTTAAGTGATTGAGTGGGCAATTAGGATTTATTTAATTGATTTCTAAAAATAGTTATGAATAAGAGTGAGCAAATAATTGATCGCACATTTTTGTTTAGAAGGTGTTATTGTAGTGTTAGAAGAATAATAAATAGATATTATGTAAATCAAAGTAGAATAATTTTTAAATATTGTGATACATGTTTAATTAATTATGTATTTGGTAGAAGTAGTATACGATCTATGATTATGGAAATAATTAAAACAAAAAAATAAAAATTTAAAAATGTGTTTTATTTTAGTCATATATTTACAAAAAAAAAATTATAACAAATAATTACTTAATATTATATTTATCTATCCAACTATTAAACTATTAACTCACTTACGTTATGGAATATCTTTCTGGGGAGCGTGTTCAAGAAACTTTTTTAATATGATTTTTATACTTCAAAAAAGAGCCTTGCGTTTTATGTTTAAAATTAAAAGAAGAGAATCATGTAAACCACTGTTTATACTTCATAAGTTGTTAACACTGCCATGTATTTTTATCCTAGAAACAGTCAGCCTTATTCACAAAAAATTTTGGCAAGAAATTCGAGCAAATCCAGTCTATTCTGTGCGTAATACACACACCGCAGCACTTCCCATTCCATCTTCTACTTTAGTTAAAAATTCTTTTGTTTATAATGGTAAAAAGGTATTTAATCACCTTCCTAAAGAGGTTAGAAAAATTACCTGTACAAGAAAATTTAAGAGAGAAGTTAAGCAAATACTTATTAGCAAAGCCTATTACTCAATTTCAGAATTTTTTGATGAATCTTTTTAATATTTTTATCGTGGCTTTTAATTTACTATTAATTATTATACATATTTTTTAAAATTAATTGGTGGTTTAGTTGTAAAAGCGAAAGATAGTTTTAGGCTCCTTCAAGTAAATTTTACAATGTGCGCTTATTGGTGTATACTTATGTAGAGTCTCCATGTAATGACTTTTTTTTATAATTTTAAGCATGCTTTGTCAATAAGATTTTCTTTCGACAATAAAGCTTTATTGATTTGATTTGATTTGATTTGATTTATTATCAAATCCGAACCATTTTATAAAAACTTTGTTCCCTTTACGTTTTAACACTTTCCACTAAGTAAATATTTGAATATTTAACCTTTTGCAGTTGAAGGTCATAAAATCCACCTTTGATATCTTGTTTGTTTTCATCTTGAAGTAAATAGGTAACTAGATTTGTTAGTTGCACTTTTCTTATCGTAAAAAATTTCCGTGGACCTATTTGGTTTGTACTTTTTATCAAATACTCCTCTCAATTTCGAAATACGTACATGATCGCCAACTTTATATTTCGATTGAGATGTTAATTTAATCCTATTATAAACTGTTTTCAGTAGAAGTTTTTCATGTTTCGGGTTCACCTCAGACGGTTTTAATTTTATCGTTCAATGTTTTATTATTATAAATAGTTACAATTTTTTAACAAGTCCCGACCCAACCACTTATACGATCCTTGCATATAAAACTCTTTCCACATCATTCCTTTAAGTGTCCGATTTACACGTTCTATGATGGAAGCTTTTTTACACTATAGACAACGTAATGAATTACATTATATTTTTTCATTAAATTTTGACATTCTTTACCCGTAAATTCACCACCAGAATCTGTACAAAGATGAATGGGTTTTTGAATTTTAAATACTTTTTCCAGAGCTTGAGCCACTTCTTTGGCAGTTTTTGTTTTTAATGGATATGTCCATACGTATTTGGAGAAACAATTAATCACCACTAAAATATATTTATAACCGTTATTTTCCTTTTCATATTCTTTCATGTCAACAAGATCGGCTTGCATTAAATCCAAATAGGATTTTATAATGACTTTTCGACGTTTAAAATTTATTCTAGCGATTTATGTAGTTCTTCCACAATTTGTCGCTTAACTTCAGACATAATAATTATTCTATGATATCGGCTTCTTGTAATTCTTCAATTATGGAATTTATTTCGTTTGTATGACTCTTATTAGTACGATTTGGGTCGTAGAAAAGAGCGGACGTGTTTTATTTTGGTGTATTGCTGAACGACACAACGAATACTTGGTTTTTTTTTGCGATAACCATTTTTGTTCGGTTTATTTATTTTTGTGATAAAGTATAAAAAAGCGGAATTAAGTTTTTATGGAGACTGATAGTGATGGTAATGGTATTAAACAACGGGCACAAAAAATGGATGTGGAAAGAAAGAATACAAGATACAAAACTAGAAGTTCGTCCGTGAATGCGGTTGATAAAACTGAGTTAAATACTGATTTTCTTGCTGGTGGCAAAAAAATGCCACTATTAAAAACATATATAAACAAATCCGATAAGGAAAAGGATATAAAGAATAAAGATGAACAATGTATAGGTGACGCCACAAGCAAACAACAAATTGGTTACAACACTTTTCCTGATGGCCCAGATGAAGTGTTTAAAACCAGAAAAAGTATTTCTCGCACGCCACCTAAACAATACAATGATCAACCACAAGCTGACAAATCACATGACCTCACGGAAGATAATACAAATAAGAGACAGCGTTCAGAAAACAGCCCACAGTGTGAAAGAGATAGCAAAAGACAATGTGAAGAAAACTCAGAAAAAGAGGAAAATAATTCTCTCGAGGGCCAATGCATTTGTCTAGATACAATAATAAATGCTCTAGACGATATTGAAAGCGCTGTAAGTAAAGAAACCGATGGTACAATATTGTTTACTAGAGAGGAACAAAACACAGTACGAATGGCCACGGTCATCCTACTAAAGAATCTCACCAGAATAATACATCAAAATGGCATTCTTGAGAAAGAAAATCTTATTTTAAAGAATCTCCAAAACAATGTGAGCTCTAGAACGACATATGCTTCTGTAGCAAACACAACAACAAAAATGATATCAGGAAACACTGAAAAACCAAAAACTCCTTGGGCAACACCACCGACATCAAACAGATTGCAAACTATAATCAGTATACCAGATAATAAAGATCCAAAAAGGATTATTCAACAAATAAAGGAAGACGTAAAGGGCCCAGCTCTAAAGGTAGGCTTTAAGAGTGTCCGACCAACTAAAAGTGGGGCAGTCATCATCGAAAGTCACACCAAATCCCAACAAAAAGAATTAAAAAAGACTCTGGAAGCCCAACCGAACATAAAAATAAGAGAATTGAATAAGACAGAACCCATGTTTATGGTAACTGGAATAGAAAAAGGATATAGTAACGCGCAATTTATTGACGAGTTATTTCGTCAAAATCCAGATGCACAAAATGTAATATCTACAGGAGAATTAAAACAAATAGAAGTTGAACCCAACCTGAACAAAAAAAACTTGCAGAAATCCAACAAAAGAAAATTGGGTCCTAAGGGCATCACCAAAAATAGCCAAATGGTTCCTAAAAAAGGAAAAAATAAATTTCGACCTGGTGACTACCTACATAAAAGAATACCTGCCCCTAGCCATGTGTTATAAATGCTGCAAATTTGGACACGTTGCCAAATATTGTAGTAACAAGGAGTGTTGCCATAAGTGTGGTGAAGAGCACCATGCAAAAGAATGTCCCGTTAGTGCCCTAAATCTAAATTGTCCAAACTGTCGGTTAATGGGTAGCAACGAAACGAATCATTCGGCAAGAGATCCATCTTGTCCTACCTATAAACGGAAATAAGAGAGAACTAGACTGTATGTTAACTATAACGAAAATGAAGATTTTTTAGGATAAATAACAATGAAAATCGCAAAACTTGTAATAAACCCGATAGGCTCAAAGACAATATTACTACTATACACCAAAATTTGCAGTCAATTGGGAATAGTTTAAATTTATTGGAAGATTTTCTTAAGGAAAATCGAAAGTGTCATGTGCTGTGTTTGACAGAGCATTGGAAAACAACTTCACAACTAGCAAACTATGGCATAGCTGGATACAATCTGATAACTAGTTTCTGCCGGAAAGAGGAAAATCGACATGGTGGTAGTGCGATTTATGTATGCAAAGAGATACAGTGTAGAGCTAGAAAAGACATAAGTTCTATCATTGCGGAGGGTATTTTTGAGTGTTGTGGCTGCGAATTTAGTATTAAAAATAAAAAAGTGTTAGTAATATGTCTCTATCGACCACCACATAGTGATTTAAATCATTTTTTAACTAGAATGGAAGGTGTATTGTCGTTGTGTTTGGATGGAGGCAGTTTAATAATTTTTGCAGGTGATTTTAATTTAGATTTTTTATCAACTAACAAGAACATATTAGAGCTGTTATCAATTATTAGATCATTTAATATGAAACATGTAATAAAAGAACACACAAGAATAACTGCGTCCACCCGCACCTGCATCGACAATATTCTAACCAATTTTAATGGTGAATGTACTGCTCGGGTTTTGCATTCTCAAATCTCAGATCATAATGCACAAGAACTGGTCCTCTACTTGGGTAACGAAACAAGCCATTTCACGGAAAAAAGAAGTTTTAGTGAGTGTAATATAAAAAGGTTTAAAAATAGTCTGTTAGCTAGGGACTGGAATACACTGTACAGGTTGGAAATACCCGAGTAAACGACCAGTGGAACACATTTATGAATGTACTTACGGCTGACTTTAATAAGTGCTTTCCAATAAAGAAGTTTCATATAAAGAATTTTAATAAATCAAAAAACTACCAAAAAACCCCTGAGATAAGAGAGTGCAAAAGACAGTTAGATATATTGTATGTCATAAAAAATGTAGACGCTAGATATAAGGAAATGTACAGTGAAAAAAAGAAGGTATATGATAATCTCCTTATAAATAATAAAAAAAATACTTTTGTGAACCGTCTCAGATCATCAGACAACAAAACAAAATGTGCCTGGTCCATTGTAAATGAAATAACGGGAAGAACAAAAGTTCATGATATCAAAATTGAAAAAAATAGTACTGATGTGGCAAATGAATTTAATGAATTTTTTGCCAATGCGGCAAATAACTTATTGGAACATTTGGATAATATTTCCTTCTCTACTAGTGTTCAGAATTGTCAAGATACCATCTCCATTAAACCTGTAGATTGCAACGAAATACTCTTCATAGTTAAAAATCTAAATAATAAATTAAGTAGCGGTAGTGATGAGATTTCAACCTTTATGATCAAGCAAATCATAACTGTGATTGCTCAACCAATTGTCCACATCTTCAATAACTCATTGAAATTTGGTATATTTCCCGATAAGCTAAAGATGGCTTTAATTGTTCCAGTTTTTAAAAAAGGTGACGAGTCAAAACTTGAAAACTATCGTCCAATTAGCCTGTTGCCATCTTTTTCAAAGATCCTTGAGAGAGTAATGTGTGATCGTTTAACTGAATTTTTGCTAGCGCACAGTATCCTCAATAAGATCCAGCGTGCGTACTTAAAGGGTAGGTCGACACAAACAGCAACATTTCAATTTACTGAAGAAATACTAAGAGCCCTTGAGCGTGGAGTGATCCCTCTGGGGTTGTTCCTTGATCTATCAAGGGCATATGACACTTTAAATTATAGTATCCTGCTTCAAAAATTAGAATTATATGGAATAAGGGAGATAGCTCTAAGATGGATCGCTTCATATCTTTCTGGCCGATATCAGAAAGTAGTCATAGGCAAAGGTTCAAAGAGAGTTGCATCAAACGTGTCAGAAATAAAGTTAGGTATACCACAAGGTAGTGTCTTAGGGCCTCTCTTGTTTATCATATATATTAATGATGTAACAGAACTATATTCTGCAAACACAAACAGTATAATCACAAACTATGCAGATGACACTAACCTTCTGGTAACAGCTCCAGATTTACCTACCCTTATTGATAAATCTCAGTTGCTAATGATGGAAGCATCAAAGTGGTTTACAAAAAATAAACTGATTTTAAACAGCACTAAAACAAATGTCATATTATTTAAGACAAAGAGGTCAACATTACAAGATCCTGTTTTTATAAAAATTAACGATGTGGACATAAAATTAGAACAGTCTACTAGGTTTCTGGGAATGGTATTGGACTGCAATTTGACCTGGGAAAAACATATTGATTATATTGTCCAAAAGTTAAATAGAATATGTTATACTTTTCGAGTATTGTCTAAATATATTGATATTGAGACAAAAAAGATTATTTACCACGCAAATTTTGAATCATATGTTAGATATGGGATTATACTGTATGGGGGCAGTGGTGATGTCAAGAGGATCCTTTTGTGTCAAAAAAGAGCTCTGAGAGCTTTGCTAGGTCTTAATTTAATAGAAACCTGCAGAGGTAAATTTAAGGCAAATAGACTTCTCACGGTAATCGCTGTTTACGTGCAGGAATGTATCTTATTTTTTTGTAAAAATAGAGAACTATTTAGTGGTAGTGCGTCTCAAGCTGCTTACCCCACAAGGACATTAAATTACACTTATCCGAAGCATAGGTTAACACTGTGTGAGGGTGGAGCTTATTACAATTGTATTCGATTCTACAACACTTTGCCTATTAACATGAAACAATTAAATAGTGTCAAAAAACTTAAAAGCGTACTTTTTAGAATGCTGGTAGATATTGAACCATATAGTTTGGACGAATACTTTGAAAAAATGGTAAATTACTAATATTGACTATACCTTTTCTTAGAGATTTTTTTTTTGTTGTTGACGCGGTTTCACTTTACGTATTTGTAAAGGTATGTAATTTTGAAATAAAGATTATTATTATTATTATTATTATTATTACCCGCTGTCTCGGAAGCAATTAACAATCTTAGTCGTTCAACAAGCTCATTTGGATCATTTCAGTGAACGTAATCGATTGGATTGTTGGAAACTTTCATGAGCATTCCTTCACCTTCTTTATCGGATTCCGAGCGGTCGTCGGTATCTAATTCCGTCTGTTTATTATTGGTTCAATTAGTTTTTTATATTTAGCATTTTTACTACTTATTAATTCATTAGTAGGATTAAAATGTTTTTAGCGCGTTCGATTTCAACAAAATCTGTATAATTTTTGACATCTTCATCCGTATATAGAGTGGGAGCATTTTAATTAAAAAGCAAACCATAAAGTCCGGTGGTACCCTTAAATCTTTTTCCAGCATTTACTAAATCAGATCCATCGAAGTTAATTCGTTTACTACCTATAGAAAATTTTTCAATCTCTCAAATTTAACTCGAAATTTTCCATCTGAATTTGTACTGTTGGGATCATTAATAATTTTTTAAATATATTTTAAAGGTAATGCATCATACTGTTTGTAATAATCACTTAATAATTTTTCAGTTTTCGAAGATTGTACGGTTTGTTGACTGTGGAGAATTTTATTTTCCTCTTTGCACGTGGTGCAGTTTGAGGTGCAGCAAGATTTTTAATTCCTCTAGGTGTTTGTTTGAATTCCTGCGGAGTCGATGTGAACAGAAGGGTGGGTTCCGATGATACTGATTTTTTTATCTTCATTATCACGATCTTCATAATTTTCAGTGAGTTCATAATTATTGTCATTATCATGTATATATTCATCGTTGCTTAAAAATTCCTCTTTAGCTTCTTTCTTGTTAAAAGATTTTTTATTTGAAAGTGATACATTTGCAATTTTACTCTTCGGTTTTAATTTCTGTTCAATATTTTGAAGGTGCTTTGTTATAGGTTGAAATAAATTTTCATGCATTCCTTGATCATATTTTAATAATTTTAATTTGTTTTTAATATCATTTCGTTTTAAAATAATTTTCTTTTTTAACAAACTATTTATGACATCGATTTTTTTTTCTCTTTTTTCTTTCTTTTATTACGTGGTGCTGTAACCATTTTTTTATATTTTTTTCTTGTGTCCTTCGATAAACATACACAACATTCAATGGTTAAACGTGTAATAAACAAGTTATAATACTTTAAATGTATATATATATATATATATATATATATATATATATATATATATATATATATATATATATATATATATATATATATATATATATATATATACATATTAGGGTGGGCCGAAAACAGCCGTTTTTGACAAAAGTTTAAAAATAAAATTGCGCTAGTTTAAAAAAGTTGGGAAGTGGTGCCCGAATGTCGCCTAAAAAAACTGGGTTTTCTAGGATAAATTTTGACCGACCCCAGGGGCCCTTAAAGGGCCAATTTTTTTTTTTTTAATTTTTATTTGCGCTACCAAAAATAAGTTTTATAATAACCCTTGTATTTAATCTTAAAAAAACTAGACACAATTGTAAAACTTTTTACCGACCTCATGGGCTCAAACGTATAAATCAATTTCAACAAATTCGAATTTTTGAAAATTTCTAAACTGGAAGTGCATTTTCCATTCCGAATTGCATCACAAATTTGGAAAAGGTACTGTTGATCGGTACTTAGATCATTTGGTGATAGGTCTGGAAGAGTGCTGTTTATGCTTTTAAACTTTACCACTGGCATTTTTTCACAGCTTTTTAAAAGCGAACCAAGTGGCCCTGAATAACTATATGATCCTTTAGTGTCACCATCTAAATTTTGTATTAAATGCCTTAAAGGTAGCTCATACTCATTTGCATGAAGAAGACAAATACTCCACCGAAGAAGTCTCTTAATATCATTTTCTATTAGTCGAATGATACCCCCCTTCCATCCCGTGATGACGTTTGTTCCGTCACAACCAATTACAGTCAAGTTGTTAACATTTGTGTTATACTTGTTTAAACATTGAAAAAGTTCATTTCTGATGTTAGCAGCTGTTGCGAGACTCTTTAAAGAAACATGTGCAAAGTATTTGTCACCAGGCTCTTCTATAATAGTAATGTGTTCTTCTTGTTGAAGGATTCTGCGTTTATTTACTAGTAAAATAGTTTGATCTTTACGCCCGTCAAAGTACAAACCTTCAATGTTTCTAATTTGTTGTGTTTGTTGAAGTTCTTTTCAGGCTTTGCTTAATTCTTGGCGTATTTTATTCTTATCGATAACTTTGGCTTGGATTTTTTTTTAAATTATATTAAAATCTTCCAAAACTGCGTTGACTATTTTAGCTACTGCCCTGTTAGATGTCCCGGTTAAGTCTGCCGCTCGAGCAGTGTTGGTTAAGCTGGTACGCATTTGCTGACATTTGGGGGTTAAATCTTTTCTGTTTTTTACAATAACCGGAGATTTGTTTTCTTCGTCTGCTGAGGTATCATGGGAACTATCACTGGTAAGCATCAAGTCTGAATTTTTATTGATATTTTGAATACCGCTGGTGCTGGGTATTGGTTCTTCCGCTTCAATCTGTCTTGTAAGTTCATTACCTTTTCTTTCGATTTTTTTTTGAATTTGTTTAGTCAAGACTTTATCAACTCCTCCTATTTGCATTTTCCGCTCGGACCTTTGATCCTGCAGGGAAGACCACTTTACTTTCGGAACCTTTCTTCCTTTTTTACAAGAGCAACGTTCAAAATTTAAGCTCTTACAACAAGATATGTCAAACAAACTTTTAGAGTCGTTTTTGAAGCTATCTAACTTAGTTTGCAAAAACCCTGATATTTTTCCTTTTAAAGGTTTAATACGATTCTGATATTTTTTATTATACGCCAAAATTATTTTTATTATTCGCTCTCGAGTTACATATAGTTGGCAAAGAAGTGCGTTTCCACACCTGCTCTACTTTACAGGCAACAATATTTGCAACTGTGGCAGATGAGGGTTGTTTACTACTATCACCTTTTAATTCTAAGCGAACGCCAAAATAGCATTTCATTAAATATTCATATGCTGGAAGTTGAGACGCATTTAGGAATATGTCTTTAGCGTGACCAAATATTGGACACGTGGTACTTGCCCGAGTTTTTATCAAAGATTTTGACATTCTAAATTATCAAAACGTACTAAAAAATAAATGAAATAAACAAAACACTTCACAATATTTCCTTTTTTTAAACGAGCTGCACCTCGCAGTCCGCACTAGATAAGAGCTAAATAAGAACTGACGCTTGACGCCTTCGGTTGTTTGGCATGACCAATTTACAATGCATTCGCGTCATTGCAGTTACATACGAGGGTTGGTCAATTATTTATACATGATATTCTGATACATATATGTTAGGCGGCGGTAGCTCAGTATGAGCTGGAGAGAAAAAATGGAATTTTGTATCATCCACAGGTGGTGATTAAGACCGAAAAAAGCGGGTTCCCAATTGCGTTAAACAAAGCGGTATCAAAGAGGACACTGAAACGACTTACCTCTTGGTGTCTTGATCTAGCTCGGCTATTCCAGCGGTGCTTCGCAAGGTACCCTTGGAGGCCGCTATAACACAGTTATTTAGACACAGTTACAGGTGGTGAAGGCAGACCACTTTACATAAATCGTTCACTACACAGGACGGGCGTATAAGCGGTACCCATAGGGGGTGGAAATCACTCAACTTGTGAGAAATAGAGAAAAGCGAGAATATGCGTGAGTATCTTCTCGGGGTGAAGGTTGTACTTTGGTCTTTTTAACTTATGATAACGTATGCGCGATTCTCCAAGCCGTTCAGTATCTAGTCCACTCTTATTAGAGACTTAACGCAATTGGAGAAACATATCAAAACGAAACATTCTCCCCGGCCAAAATGGATTGTTGAAGACAATACATTTTAGGAGGCTCTATCGATTAAGCGAGAATGAGAAAAAAATATAATTAACTTAGATTAAATATTAATTATTAGATTAAATAGGCACTTAGAAAATAAATTTGCATTAGTATGCCGCAGTCACAACAGTATGCAAAAAAAATCCATATTGGCAGCAAAAAACCAATGCAAGAAAAAAAAATTAAATATTCAGCGAAAATAAACTATATACAAAAACTATCTTTACTCGATAGGAAGAGGGCACAACTTGACCAGAGGTCGTTTCAATATGCCACTAGCGGTTTTTACACTTGCGACACGCGCAACACCATCTTCCCCTGTAGTCAGGGAGAGAATACGTCCCAACGACCATTGGGAAGGAGGAGTATTATCAGTTTTTATTAAAACTAATGCACCGATTTTCGGTGGGGTATCCAGATCTAACCATTTGCTGCGTTGTTGCAACGTATGTAAGTATTCTCTATGAGAGCGACGCCAGAAATCTTGATGCATACGTTGCAACAGTTGATATCGCGATAGCCGATTAAGAGGAATACTGGTCAGATCAGGTAAAGGTAACGAAGAAACGGGCTCTAAAAGTAAAAAATGCGCGGGAGTGAGAGCGTTAATATCATCTATGTCAGAACTAGTAGGCGTGAGCGGGCGAGAATTTAATGTAGTCTCAATCAAGGTCAGTACCGTGTAAAACTCTTCATATGTAAGACTTTGGGTTCCAACTACCCGGGTTAAGTGCGATTTGACTGATTTAATTCCGGCCTCCCAACGCCCCCCAAAGTGCGGAGCAGAAGGAGGGTTAAAATTCCAGCTAATATTTTCGCTCGAAGCAGCACTTTTAATCAGAGATTGTATTTCTTTTGCTGCGCCAACAAAATTGGTACCACAATCACTGTACAGACAATTGATTTTGCCTCGATGAGCTATAAAGCGCTGAGGAGCAGCAAGGAATGCTTCAGATGACAAACTACTTACAAGTTATGAACGGCCTTGGTAGCAAAGCACACAAATAGACATATATAAGCCTTAAAAATTTTAGCGCCGCGATATCGACCCATTGAAATTTTGAAAGGGCCACCAAAATCAACACCAACGTGAGAAAAGGCTTTAGCTTGACGAATTCTGGAACCAGGTAGGTTGCCCATGGGAGGCTCGTATGATTTTGGTTTCGTTTTCCAGCATGTTATACATTTACATATCACAGAATGTATGGCTCTTTTGGGACAAAGAATCCAAAAGTGCTGAGCTAGCAAAAAATGTAGGGTGCTAAGACCTGCGTGTAAATGTTTATCATGAAAATATTTAATGATCAGGGTGGCCAGGGGAGATTTCCTAGGCAACAGCATAGGATGTTTAGCACTATAGGCTAAAGTGGAGTATTTTAGACGGCCACCAACACGTAATACATTATGACTGTCCAAAAAGGCTCCAAGTTTGCGGAAAGGTTTGGAAAAAAATTTACTATTAAACTTGTCTTCAAAATAAATTTCTTGTGTGCGTTTCACGAGAACACAAAGAGCGTTTGTTAGTTCATCGACCGAGAGCGGTCCTGAAAATCTCAAAGCGCGGGGTTGTGCGGTTTTAATAAAGCGTAAAATATAAGCGAGAGTACGTTGTACCAGGGAAAAGGAAGAATGATCTTCAACAAGATTGTCAAGAAAATTCTCAGCAGAAGGAAAAACAGCATAAACGAGATTTCTTTCTTCCGTTTTACCTACAGCTTCAAGAACATTAGAATCAAATGGCGTATCCGGTATATTAGTCGCAAAACTTGCGCTGTCACGTAAAAAGGTCGGTCCATAAAACCATAAGAAATTGTGTAACAACTCTGACGGAAATAATCCCCTAGAAGCAATATCTGCGGGGTTGTCTTTGGAAGGAACAAAATGCCACGAAGCGGGAAATAACTTTTCTTGAATGTAGGCCACACGGTTTGACACAAAAGTTTTCCATCTGTGGGGAGATGACCGAATCCAACTGAGAGTGATTTGAGAATCCGACCATGCGTAAATTTGTTCAAACTTAAGGGTATTTTTATAAACATTTAGAACATATGATAAGAGTTTGGCCTAAAGAACAGCTCCACAGAGATCGAGTCGTGGAATGGTGATACTTTTAAGCGGAGCTACCTTGGTTTTTGAGCAGAGAAACTGCGTGGCTATACTGCCAGCAGACTGAATCCTACGTAAGTAGACAACCGCAGCATAGCCTTTTGATGAGGCATCACAAAAGCCATGTAACTGGTGAACATCGTTATCGTCCGACAAAATCCATCGGGGAATTTGGAGCTGTGATAAGAGAGGAAGTTCTAAATTATATTGCTTCCAGGTTCGAACAATGTCGTCTGGAGGACTTTGATCCCAAGAAAGTCCAAGCGACCAAAGGTTTGAAAGAAGTATTTTATTATAGAATGTCAGCGGGGCTAAGAAACCGATTGGGTCAAAACATCTGGCTAGTTCAGATAACATGTTACGTTTGGTGCATGGGCGGTCTAAAGGAGAGATTGAAAATGAAAAGCAATCCTTTGTTGAATTCCACTGCAAACCTAAGATTTTTAAAGAGGCATCAGTACTTTCGTGCTCGAATGAAATAAGATTTTGATTTAAGTATTCTGAAGGCAAATCCTCCAACAAAGGAAGGCAATTACTGGACAATTTGCGAAGTTCAAAACATCCCCTTTTTAAAAGTTTGATAAGTTCACTTTTAAGACGCTTAGCTTCTTCGAAATTAGAAGCTCCGGTAGTTACGTCGTCGACAAAGGTATGGTGGCGAATAGCGTAAGAAGCGTTTGGAAAATGTGAACCTTCATCGTCAACTAACTGACGTAAAGTACGAAGCGCTAAATATGGAGATGGGCTTAACCCATACACTAAGGTTACCAGTGCATATTCGTGTAGTGTAGTTCCTCTGGTGAAAACCTCCAAACAATGCGTTGATAATCATGTTGATTAGGATTTACTAGAATCATCCTGTACATCTGTTTTATATCAGCACAAATCACATATTTATGACAGCGAAAATTTAACAGAATATTTACAATATCAGGCTGAAGTTTAGGGCCAGTCAATAAGTGATCATTTAAAGACATTTGGTTTGGTAGAACCATTAAAAACAACACGGAGTTTAGTCGTTGGACTATCCGGGCGTAAAACGCAGTGATGAGGGATGTAGTAGCTAGTCGGTGAGATTTCGGAATTTAAAACTAATTTCATATGCCCAAGCTCTAAGTACTCTTTCATAAATTCTCAATATTGAGAGAATAAGTTCGGTTGCTTTAAAAGACGGCGTTCCAGAGATAAAAATCGATTGATAGCGAGCTCGCGCATACCTGTAAACGATGGCGAGTGATCTTTAAAAGGTAAAGTCACAATATATCTACCATCCTGATTACGCGCACGCGTAAGCATAAATTGATCTTCGCATCGTTTGTCATCTGGGGACAACAATGTGGTAGGAGCGGGGATAGATTCAATTTCCCAAAGCTTTTTAATGGTACAATCGATTGACTATTCAAAATTTTTACAAAAAAATGATAAAGTTTCAGAAAGATTTTGCTTATGTTTACCCATTAATACGTAACCAAAAAGTGTATTAATAGCGGAGGGTTCAGTGTCTGTTTCAGGAATGTGAGAATCTAACAAAATTTTTGAAAATATATCGGCACCTAACAAAGCATCAATTTTGCCTGGGCGATAAAAATTAGGATCAGTGAGATTCAAGTTGCGAATGTGCGACCAAGTTTTAATATTAATTTTTTGACTAGGCAAATTATCGCATATTGTTTGTAAAACTATAGCGTCAGTATAAAAACTAATATTAGCGTTGCCAAAAGGGCGAATTTTAAGCGTTACAGTATCTACCGTTATTAGATTTCACGAGCATAGGACCAAGTCCCTTAACTTCAAAGTGACCCTGATCTTGTCGCAAACCTAACCGCGTCACGGTACTTTGCGTGATAAAAGAAGTCATGCTTCCTGAATCCAATAAACATCTCAGCGATTGAAAACAACCTTGGTTATCCAAAACTTCAACAACAGCGGTAGCTAAGAGAACAGAGGCGTGTTGATGCAGCATTCCTGCACCCATAAAAGAGGAAGAACTTTCTGAACGATTATTCGAGGACAATGGTTCAGATAATGTCTGTGGCGGCGAGAGCGAATTAGAAGTCGCTCCGGAAAGAGGTAAGTGAAGCGGCGGCGGCGGCGGTGGAGGCGTCATCAAAGAACTGGTACTTTGACTTGAAGAAGATGGATTTAATCTAGGAAGATGTAGCAGAGAATGATGGCGTTGACTGCAAGTGCGGCAAGTCATAACAGATTTGCAAGTTTTTATATCATGTAGATTACTTAAACAATTAAAACAAACATGATTATTGCGGCAAAAATTAAAACGTTCTTGTGGTGACTTCTTCGTAAACTGCGGACAATGATATGACATGACTTTCTTTGCATAAAGTGCAGTTTAAGCTTTTATTTTTTGTGCTATCGTGAGTCAAAAATGTGCGTGTATTTTGCGATTTAGGTTTTAATTGCGACAAATTTAACGTATTGTAGGCTATACAACACTGTTCTAGAAATTCTACTAATACTTTTATCTTCGGTACCTCATTAGAGCCATGGCTTAATTCATATTTAGTGGCAGTATCGCCATCCAGACGTTTTAAAAGCATCATAACTATAATGAAATCCCATTCGTCTGTAGGAAATCCTAAATTTTTTAAAGCGCTTAAATTTTCAGAAAAGGTGTCTAGCAATTTTCGTAAACCGCTGGCGTTTTTAGAAGTCAAAGGCTGCGTATTTTCTAGAGTTTGCCAGTGCTCTTGAGCACGAAGACTTTTATTTGAATAACCTTCTACAAGAATATCATAAGCAGTCGTATAATTAGATGCTGTCATAGGCAAAGTGCGAACAAGTGCGAGCGGAGCGCCCTCTAATGACGAAATTAAATAATGAAATTTTTCAACATCAGATAAAGCACTATTAGAGTGAACTAAAGCATTAAAAAGATCAATAAAAGTCACAAAATTTTTATAATCTCCTTTAAAGATAGGAATTGCAATTTTAGGTAAACGCGCCTGCGACACTGGGCCTTGGGTCGAACATTGACGTGATAAATTATTAACATGAGCTTGATTAATATCAAATAATTCCAGATAAATTGCCTTAACAGCAAAAAAATCACTGAGAAATCCCTCATATACAGTATTTTCAATATTCAGATCGGCCTGGTCGTCGCCTAATAAAATTGAAATAATGTCCTGATGGAATCTAAGAAACTCTTCTTTAAGGGCGTCAAGATCAGCACCTCTTACTTTAAATAGATTTACAATAGATTGATCTATTTTAGCCCGCTGAGCAAGATTAAGCAATATTTGAATTTCCGACAAGCAATTATTTCTTTGGTACCTATATTTTTTCACTTTTCTAAGACTAGCTTCAGCCATCGTTAGATAGTTAAATTAAATGCAAAACGAAGTGGCTGTTAATATAAAATTAAAAAGCGGTCATTTAAAAAAGTCTGCGAAACTTCTCTAATAATACTAACTTGGAGTTAGAATAACTAGTAAGGGATAATCAGTAACCTGTAAAAAGAACAGACAGTACTGAATCGTCGTTAAAAAGCTGCAAAACCGAAAATTATTGATCTTTATAGTACTCAATAGCTTATACCTGACTTACAATAGATAACTGGAAGATATCCAACAGTTTACCCAAGACTTAAAATCCTTATAAACAAGATTAGCGATAAGTCTTTTTTTATTCAATGCTACGACTACTTATTTCTATACGGCATAAAATGGCGATAATACAAATGCAAATTTATTTTATTTATAATTAAAAAGTTTTTAATAAGTTTTCGAAAAATGAGACCTTACTTTCGAAATGTTTACTTAAAAATGTGTAGAATTAATATTTAAAAGAAAATCACGACATGCAACGTTTTTAAGAAAATAATAAAAAAAGTTGTTTTCGAAAGTTAATAGAAATCCGTCGTCGAAGGACCAATGTTAGGCGGCGGTAGCTCAGTATGAGCTGGAGAGAAAAAATGGAATTTTGTATCATCCACAGGTGGTGATTAACACCGAAAAAAGCGGGTTCCCAATTGCGCTAAACAAAGCGGTATCAAAGAGGACACTGAAACGACTTGGTGTCTTGATCTAGCTCGGCTATTCCAGCGGTGCTTCGCAAGGTACCTTTGGAGGCCGCTATAACACAGTTATTTAGACACAGTTACAGGTGGTGAAGGCAGACCACTTTACATAAATCGTTCACTACACAGGACGGGTGTATAAGCGGTACCCATAGGGGGTGGAAATCACTCAACTTGTGAGAAATAGAGAAAAGCGAGAATATGCGTGAGTACCTTCTCGGGGTGAAGGTTGTACTTTGGTCTTTTTAACTTATGATAACGTATGCGCGATTCTCCAAGCCGTTCAGTGTCTAGTCCACTCTTATTAGAGACTTAACGCAATTGGAGAAACATATCAAAACGAAACAATATATGACGTACGCATAATACACAAATTGGTACGTAGGCCAAGGTAAAAACGGTTTTTTCACCAATAACTGTTTTTTCGGGTAGTGATGGAGACCTAATAAACATTTTTTTAGGCCCTTTCAGGGGTCCATGGGCCCGGTTAAATATTTTCCAATCCGGTCCATTTTTGTTTTCGAAACTGTTCAGGCCAATACACAACTTTTCTATGGTAGCGCCTTTCGAAATTCAGAAAAAAGTTTTTTCGGCCCACCCTAATATACAGCGTGTGTGAATATTGGCAACATATGGAAAACTTTTTTATCTTCGATTTTATATAAAAAAACTTATTCTTCATAAAAAGTTCTGCTTACCTCAAAAAGTCCTAATCTGTGAAAAAATTACAGAAATAACATACAGGGTGGTCAAAAAATAAGAAAATATGATATTATGCTAAGAGTAAAGTACCATAAATTTACAAGATACAAAAAAAATTATTAAAAAAAAGTTGTTCACGATTAAATTTAATGTCAAAATGTAAAATCACAGCCACCTACGAACAAAAAATATTTTCTTCTATTTTTTCTTTCCTAAGATATGGAAAACTTCATTATTTCGGATTTTAGAAGAATCCGCTTTCTTTATAAAAAATTTTGCTGAGAAGGCCTGAGGAGGTGTGAACAAATCAACAAAATAACGCACAGGGTATAAAAAAAACAAAAAATGGTTTTCTTATACATCTTGACATTAAATTTGATTCTAAACAACTTTTTTTAATAACTTTTCTTTATGTCTTTTGAAATAATGGTACTTTACTCTTAGAATAATAGCACATTTTCTTATTTTTTGACCACCATGTATGTTATTTCTGTGATTTTTTTACAGATTAGGACTTTCTGAGGTAAGCCAAAGTTTTTATGAACAACAAGTTTTTTCAATGAAATTGAAGATAAAAATGTTTTCCAAATTAAGGTATTTTTTGTTCGTAGGTGGTTGTGATTAAACATCTTGACATTAAATTTGACTCTAAACCTCTTTTTTTAATAACTTTTTTTATATCTTGTGAAATAATGGTACTTTACTCTTAGCATAATAGCACATTTTCTTATTTTTGGATCAACCTGTATATTATTTCTGTAATTTTTTCACAGATTAGGACTTCTTGAGGTAAGCAGAACTTTTTATGAAGAATAAGTTTTTGTTATAAAATCGAAGATAAAAAAGTTTTCCATATGTTGCCAATATTCACACACACGCTGTATATATATATATATATATATATATATATATATATATATATATATATATATATATATATATATATATATATATATATATATACCTATAGGCCAAGAAATCTTCCATTTTTCTACTATTGTTGTACAATGGTGCATTTGTACCGTCGACGTCGAGAAAATCGACATTCGACATACTTTCGAGTATTATTGTGTTAGCAGCCAAACATTTTTGGAGCAACACTGGGTGAACTAGTTGGCGCGAGCCACTACATCTTACCCATCCTTTCCGAACATTTTGCATATAAGGACTATCTTTGATTCTGGTCAAATCGTGGTCTGTTCTTCAGCCACCCTGGGTGTAAGCCTGCCCGCTGATGGGTAAGGGCCCAGAAATCGATAGCAGGAGGTCACCCAGACCAGAATCAAAGATAGTCCTCATTATTTTTATTTTTCATTCACGGCCTTTTCGCTGCACTAGCGAAGAAATAAATCTTCGCATTTACATATATATATATATATATATATATATATATATATATATATATATATATATATATATATATATATATATATATATATATATATATATATATACAGGGTGGTGCAACCAAGATGGGGTGGACGATTGTGAGTAAACGGTGAGGAATTTGGAAAAAATTTTTTTTGTATATTATGGATAGTCAAACCCGCTATGTTTTAAAATTATAGCCATAATACAGGGTGGTCCGAAAAACTCGTGGCGAACCAAACTTGTGTTTTTTTAAATGGGACACCCTGTATATAATTGTTCCCATTGATTCTCCTGTTCATTACGATCATTTTGATATAAGGTTTATTGGGTCTAAAACTTATAGTAAGGGAATGGGACGCGGTTAAAGTTTAAAAAATGCTCACAGTTCGGCCATTTTAAAAAAAAAATTTGAAACAGGTATGGAAAAACCAAATATTCCATAAAACGTTACATATCCTTGAATACATTAATCGCTTGCAATTTGTTTAAAATTATTCACTGTTATACAGGGTGGTCAAGTTTTGCAAATACGCCCTGGACTCATTTTTTTTAAATGGAACACCCTGTATATTTTATTTTCATCTTAAAGATAACATTGCTAGCTTTCAAAAAATACCATACATGATGCCTTTCTGACCAACAGTTTTTTAGTAAACTAGCCGTGAAACCAAGGTTTCTTCATTCTAATACGATTATACTGAATTTACGTTGTTTATTATTAAATATCCAATATTAGGAGGCCATGACACTATCATAAATGAAACAGGATTGACGAACTTGCCAAAGCTACTGCCGTACAATCCATTATTTACAAGTTAAGTGTAGGTGGCCCAATAATTATGAGGTAAGAAGACTGAGACCCGAAACTTTTACATGTTTATTAGAGATATTTCAAAAAACAGAAAATATTGTTTTTAGGAAATGTAAAGTAATTAATAAACCAGTTATAAACACATTTTTTGAGAAACGAGTTACCAGTATTGGTTGAAGATTTACGTTTAATGGTAAGGGGATCCTTATGGTTTGAACATAATGGAGCGCCTCCGCATTGCCATAGGAATGTAAGATATTTTGTCGATAAATTGGAAGACAGATCGTTGGATTGGGCGAGGTGGACCAGGTAAGTGGTCAGCCAGACCACCCGACTTAACACCACTAGATTTTTTCTATGGGGGCATGTTAAAGAAGAAGTCTATAAAGAGGTTCCAACCACTGTGGAAGATATGAAGACGAGAATAAGAAACAGTTTTCGCAACGTTTCAGAACAGACTTTGAGAAAAGTGAAACTTTCATTTATGGATAGACTCGAAATGTGCCTTCAGCAAGATGGTGGTTTAGTTGAACCCCTTATATGAGCATTGTTAATTGTGTATATTAAATTAGGTTTACAAGTAAGTACATACCGAAGTAATTTTAAAAGATGTTCTGTTTTTGCTTAATTAATTTTTTTAAACTATTAATAATACTGATAACTGATTATCTTTGTTTATAACTGGTTTATTAATTACTTTACATTTCCTAAAAACAATATTTTCTGTTTTTTGAAATATCTCTAATAAACATGTAAAAGTTTCGGGTCTTCTCAGTCTTCTTACCTCATAATTATTGGGCCACCTACATTTAACTTGTAAATAATGGATTGTGCGGCAGTAGCTTTGACAAGTTCGTCAATCCTGTTTCATTTATGATAGTGTCATGGCCCCCTAATATTAGATATTTAATAATAAACAACGTAAATTCAGTATAATCGTATTAGAATGAAGAAACCTTGGTTTCACGGCTGGTTTACTAAAAAACTGTTGGTCAGAAAGGCATCATGTATGGTATTTTTTGAAAGCTAGCAATGTTATCTTTAAGATGAAAATAAAATATACAGGGTGTTCCATTTTAAAAAAATGAGTCCAGGGCGTATTTGCAAAAGTTGACCACCCTGTATAACAGTGAATAATTTTAAACAAATTGCAAGCGATTAATGTATTCAAGGATATGTAACGTTTTATGGAATATTTGGTTTTTCCATACCTGTTTCAATTTTTTTTTAAAAATGGCCGAACTTTGAGCATTTTTTCAACTTTAACCGCGTCCCATTCCCTTACTATAAGTTTTAGACCCAATAAACCCTATATCAAAATGATTGTAACGAACAGGAGAATCAATTGGAACAATTATATACAGGGTGTCCCATTTAAAAAAACACAAGTTTGGTTCGCCACGAGTTTTTTGGACCACCCTGTATTATGGCTATAATTTTAAAACATAGCGGGTTTGACTATCTATAGTATCCAAAAAAAAAATTTTCGAAATTCCTCACCGTTTACTCACAATCGTCCACCCCATCTTGGTTGCACCACCCTGTATATATATATATATATATATATATATATATATATACAGTGACCGGCAAAAAGTTCGCAACATATGGGAAAAATTTTTATTAGGAGAGTATCGGAAAAACTTTCCCAGGGGATCGGTTCTGCATGTCCGATAACCTAAAAATCGATTTTGACATACGTCACGTGACCACTGGTATAGCGTCAAATTAAAAAAAAAATTGTTAATTTACAAAAAGTGAGGTTAGTTGACGAGATATCAAAAAAAGTTATTTGAAAAAATTGCTTAGAATTAAATTCTAGGTCCTTGTGCAAAATTTTAAGATTTTATTTAAAAAAATTGGAAAACTAAATTTTTTTTAAATATTTTTTTATCGATTTACAAATTTCCGGTTTGTTTCGTTTAGATAGCTTGGCTAATGTAAAGCCCATGTATCTGGATGAAAATAAACGAATGTAGTAGTTTTTTCTACAATTGACAGGACAAAATTAAAAAAAACAGGGTTTCGCCGGACGCTAGCTGTTGCAATGATTTGTATCTAGCAGCAGTGTCAAAATTTTAGAGACATTTCAATGAGATTACATTGAGAAAACCTTAATCGTCTTAAATATATCTGAAGTTCGACTTTTTGTAAAGTTAAGGGGATTAAAATAGATAATAAACAAAAAATTACCTGTTTATTTAATCGAAATTTTATAAACGAAAACCAATGTAAGAAAAACTTAAAAGTAGTCAAATTCTGTACTAACAACACAAAAAATCATTGTTTTTCCTTGGGTGCACAAAATTTAAAACTCAGTATGACCACCATTTCTCTCCATACATACTGTTGTTCTCGAGCGCAACTCTCGATTAACATTTCGGAGCATTTTACGATTTATTTGCAATACACAATTTATAATGACATTCTCTAAATTTTGTATATTCCTAAAGGGTCGATGTTTGTACACAGGGTTCTTTAGGTATCCCCACATAAAAAAATCTAACGGAGTCAGATCTACAATTCTACAATTGACAGGACAAAATCGAAAAAATAGGTGTTCGCCGGACGCTCGCTGTTGCAATGGTTTGAATCTAATGAAATGACTGTATCAAGATTTTATTAAGATTTTTCGCACATAAATTTTACAACCAGGTCTATTTAGTTGTACTTAAAACTACCAAAGCAGGCTCTGAAATTAAAACAACCAAATAATCTAGTAGGTTAAAAACAACAGAAAAATGTCAAACAAATTATAATTTGTTTGATTTCAACCTATGTCATTGGTTTATGTCTCGCATCTTACTAAGTTTGATATTTTACATAAGTTTATTAATATTTTATTCCTTAAAATGGCACCCACACTACTTCTTCAGGAAAAGATAGAAATTATTTTAATTTCTGGAGATAATTACAAAAGCCATAGAGAAACAGCAGCAATTTTTAATGAGAGGCACCCCGATAAATCCCTCCATTATTCCACAGTATCTCGTCTAGTCAATAAATTTAAAGAAACGGGATCGGTAGAAAATCAGTATAAAGTTTCCCATGAAAAACCGGTAACAGGTGACGAAGGTTCTCTGGATGTGTGTTTGTCGATCACAGAAACACCCCAATTAGCAGTTAGTCAAATATCGGAGATCACTAACATTCACGAAAGATCTGTGCGGAGGATATTAAAAAGAAACAAATTTCATCCGTACAAACCTAAATTTGTACAAGTATTAAAAGATAGGGATTATGACGCCCGCTTCGATTTTTGTGCCTGGTTCCAGGGTATGATTGAGGAAGATTTTAATTTCCCAAAGAACGTTCTTTTCTCGGATGAAGCTACATTTACCTCTAACGGAACCGTCAGTTCACAAAACTGTAGATGGTGGGCCACCGAAAACCCAGACTTTGTAATTCAGAGTAAAGACCAATATAGTTTTAAGGTTAATGTGTGGTGCGGAATTTTCAACCTCAGAATAGTGGGACCTTTTTTCTTTAGAGACAATTTAAATTCAGAACGATATTTAGAATTTCTACAAACTGAGATATCTGACTTTTTAGACAATTTGTCATTAGCCGAAAGAAGAAATTTATACTTTCAACAAGACGGAGCTAGCATTCATTCCACAAATGAGGTGAAGAGATGGCTGGATCAAGAATTTGGAAACCAGTGGATAGGACGGTTTTCTGAAAATCCGTGGCCTGCGAGATCACCAGATCTGACTCCGTTAGATTTCTTTATGTGGGGATACCTAAAGAACTCTGTGTACAAACATCGACCCTTTAGGAATATACAAAATTTAGAGAATGTCATTAGAAATTGTGTATTGCAAATAAATCGTAAAATGCTCCGAAATGTTAATCGAGAGTTGCGCTCGAGAACGATAGTATGTATGGAGAGAAATGGTGGTCATACTGAGTTTTAAATTTTGTGCACCCAAGGAAAAACAATGATTTTTTATGTTGTTAGTACAGAATTTGACTACTTTTAAGTTTTTCTTACATTGGTTTTCGTTTATGAAATTTCGATTAAATAAACAGGTAATTTTTTGTTTATTATCTATTTTACTCCCCTTAACTTTACAAAAAGTCGAACTTCAGATATATTTAAGACGATTAAGGTTTTCTCAATGTAATCTCATTGAAATGTCTCTAAAATTTTGACACTGCTGCTAGATACAAATCATTGCAACAGCTAGCGTCCGGCGAAACCCTGTTTTTTTTAATTTTGTCCTGTCAATTGTAGAAAAAACTACTACATTCGTTTATTTTCATCCAGATACATGGGCTTTATATTAGCCAAGCTATCTAAACGAAAAAAACTGGAAATTTGTAAATCGATAAAAAAATATTTAAAAAAAATTGAGTTTTCCAATTTTTTTAAATAAAATCTTAAAATTTTGCACAAGGACCTAGAATTTAATTCTAAGCAATTTTTTCAAATAACTTTTTTTGATATCTCGTCAACTAACCTCACTTTTTGTAAATTAACAATTTTTTTTTAATTTGACGCTATACCAGTGGTCACGTGACGTATGTCAAAATCGATTTTTAGGTTATCGGACATGCAGAACCGATCCCCCGGAAAAGTTTTTCCAATACTCACCTAATAAAAAATTTTCCCATATGTTGCGAACTTTTTGCCGGTCACTGTATATATATATATATATATATATATATATATATATATATATATATATATATATATATATATATATATATATATATCTGTTAAAACCACATCGATATCGACCATCATTAATAATATTATCTTTAAAAATTGATAAAAATCCTAATGGTTGTTCCCAACAATATGAACATATATATTTAATGTTTTCAAACGACATATCCGTACCAACGTGATCCGAGTATACATGACGTAAATTTAAATCATCTTGTTTGAATAACAGGATTACATTAGCATTGTCTCTTATTAAATGTTTCGGAATTTTTGTGTATGTCTGACAGAGATAGAAACAATCAATATTATTGTGTCTTCCCATACTAAAATATTCTCTAATAACAGCTTGTTTATCACATGCGACATCATCAAAAGTAAAATTATATGCAAACAGAGAATAGAGTTTACAAAGAAAAATTCAATTGGAAGCCTATTGGGATTTTCCAATAAAGTATTCGAACCTAATATTACATATTTCTGAATATCCTGTCGATATATTCAAGGTTAATTGTATAAAAATACAATGCAATATAGTGTCGAATTCATATAGTAATGGACAACCAGATCACATGATTTATATGTTTTATCCTAATTCATCGCCCGGCTTTAAAATAAACGTGACACCCTCCAATGTAATTTATTTACCAATAAATACAACTTATATCGATGAAATAATGCTTACAATAACCAATCAAGATGGTCAGTTGGTTAATTTCCGAGAAGAACTCGTCACGATGAGATTACATTTGAAAAAAATTCATTTTAGAAAAAACTAAAAAATACATATATTTAAATAATGTTTTTTTTATATAATCATAATTCCTTTGATTTACCTGACATTAATATGTCATATCGTTATTATTCGAAATCCTTCCCTTCTTACCGTTAGAACACTAATATGTAAGTCGCATTTTAGCCATTAAGACCTCTAGCGACGATCTTAGTCGGGATTTTCGAAAAGTTTTTACGTCAGTCGAAACATCTTTTCTTAGTACTAATTCTACCCTAACCCCATCTTTATCCGAAACTCTGAACAGTATTTCTAGTTTACTTGTATTCCTAGCTCTAACTTGTTTACTAGTATTCACTAATTTTGTATATACGTTTTGCTAAATATCGATATATGGTGGTTTAATAAATCATTTTTCTAAGTACTAGTTTTATTACATATTCCTACCTCAAGAATGCATCTAAACAATTAAAACGACTGTTGCGCTGACTTTGCCTCGTGCTGTTGATTTAGCTCGCTTCGCCTAGTAATTTTCCAATGATGATGCAATCTTTCTGGCATATTTCCAATATTGTGGTATACGAGGTATATAAATATTAGAATATACGGGGTGATTTATATCTTACTACGCAAAGATCATTGACAATGGTCACTGCATTGCCGTTTAGGCAGTGTTGCGGGCTTTAGCAGTAATCTGAGGGATGTTTAAAACAGTTTGACTAATAGAAAGATTGACTGATTTTTTTCAGCCATTAAGGCATTGGACTTAATAAGCGATAGCTCACGAACGAGTTGATCGATTGGCTTCTGGTTTTTTCCAAACGATTTGTTACGTTACGTTGAACACGTGATGTATGTCAAATATTAATTTTGACGTTTAACAAGTGGCAACTGACAGTTGACATATCTTAAGTGACAGGTGACAGCTGGTATGCTTTTACGCATGACTTATAACGCCATTTTGAACATGCGACGTATGTTAAAATTTTATTTTGGCGTTTAACAAGTGACTGGTGGTAGTTGACATATCTTAAATGACGGGTGATAGCTAACATACTTTTATATATGACTTCTAACGCCGTTTTGAACACGTTAGGTATATTAAATTTCTAATTGAAAACGAGGGCTCTTCTAGCTGCAAGTCTATATCTCATCAGCACAATATTTTATGAGAAGTCGATGGCCAGGTCGGTTAGAGCGTTGCTGTTCCACTATGCAGGTCCCTGGTGCTAATCCTAGCATGGACAAAAATAAAGAAAAAAGTTTTTGACGTAATATTCGTGAAATAATAATATTTTAAGGAGTAGTACTACGGTCCTATGCTGTTAGGCCCCAAATAGATAGTGCCCAAGTAGTTAATGTCCAAGTAGTTAAAGCCCAAAGTAGTTAAAGCCCCAAGTAATTAAGACCAAAGTAGTTAACGCCCAAGAGTGTGACAGTTGACAGATGATGTTTGACAGATGACAGTTGACAATTTTACTTAACTCGTATAATTTTGAGGGATCTAGCTTCGCTCATCCCTCAAACATTACACTCGTTAAACAAAGTGAAGCATTTTCTAACTGGTTACATAAATAGCTATTTTTGACGTTCTTTGGACAAATATTACGTATGTATATAAGTATTTTTTGTTTTTTTACAGTGAACGAAAGTATACAGGATGGCCCAAAAGTAATGGTACGCAGAGCAACAGCAGATTCCTTAATGCGATTTATTCAAACTCCTAATTCCAAAGCTGATAATAACCAAGATACTGGCGTCAATTTCGTTTTCGATTTTTTCCAAGAAGTTCTCGCGCAGATGCGCAGAAAGCTCGGATCGATTGATGCAGAACGCACTATCTATAACTACTGTTACAGACAACATATAAAGGAGGAAAAGTGATTAAAATTTAATAGGCGTTCTAGGCATCGGAATCGAAGCCTTGCTTGGCAGGATGTAGAGTCGTGTTTCAATAATAGAATCAAAACAGGAATAATAGCAAATTTTAGAGGTAAAGATCGTAAAATATTTTTAGCAAAAGCATTTAGAAGTTTTTCGACAAAAATTAAAGAACTTAAGAAATCCCTAATTAAAGTAAACGTTATATTTTCGGCTAATTTTGTTAAACCTCAAAATGTTCAGACAGACGTTAAAACATCTACAAAAAATAGTGTAATTGATCGAAATACTAAATTAAAAGACTGGTACTTGGAGCACGTTCAAAATAGAATTTTAACTAAATTGGAAGCGTTCCAAGAAAGAGATTCCGGTTGGAGTTTGTATGAAATTTTGCATTTAAAAGTTAATATTAACACTTTCAATCCTATTAGTTGTGGCATATCAACTTATGTTAAATTACCGGAATTCATTAAAAAACCCAAGGAGTTATAAATATTGAAAATAATCATGAGTATTGTTTCCTTTGGTCAATTGTTTGTGCTTTGAGAGAAACTTCTCGAAATCCTACCCGTGTGACTTCCTATCCACATTTTAGTCAAATAGGTTTAAATTATGACAAAATTGATTTCCCTATGCGACTAAAAATTTGAAACTTTAAATAGTATGTCAATCAATGTTTTCACAGTCGATAAAGCAAGTGTGGCACCATTTAAACTTAGTAAAAATAATTTTCCAATCCACAGAACAATTGTTGATGTTGTCATGTGATACTAATTACTTTAATGATCTCAATGTGATATGAATAGTAAAATTTTAAAAAATAAACCCATTTATCATTTTGCATATACTAAAAATCTATCTAGACTTCTGTGTAAACAAGTGGGAAACGTGAAAAATAAAAAATGGGTTTGTGAACGTTGTCTTAATCATTTTTCTTCGGCTGATTATTTGGAAAAACGCTATTTAGATTGTAAAAATTTGAATACAACAAGAGTAACTTTGCCAAAAAATTCGGAGAAAATTTTAAAATTTAAAAACTTAAAAATAAATGTGCCGTTTAACGTAACTTATTATTTGCATTGTTCTTATAACGATTCTTTGTCCAAATTCGCTTCATATACAGGAAAAGATTGCATAAAAGGGTTTGTTCTTCAACTTAAGCAAATTGCATTAAAAATTTGTTCAATTTTTTCCAATGTTAAGCCAATGAACAAGTTATCCGTGGAAGAACAAGTATCTTTTTACACAGCTAAATTTTGCCACATATGTGAGAAGCCTTTTCAGAAAGACGATAAAAGAATTTACGAACATTGCCACTTAAGTGGCAATTACCGTGGCCCTAGTCATAATGACTGTAATCTAAATTACGTCACTGATCATTTTATTCCAGTGGTTTTTCTTAATTTATCGGGATATGACAATCATTTTATAATAAAAGCTTTAAGTACCGAGATCAGTGGCCACACTAAATTGCTTCCAGTAAATAAGGAGCGTTATATATCGTTTATTAAATACATTGAAAATACAAATGTTAGCTAAGATTTTGGATTCGTTTCGATTTATGGCATCTAGTATAGATTAATTATCGTCATATCTAGATAACAATCAAAAGGCAATAACAAAAAAAAATATTGTTCAAATAATGAGGAATTTCTGTTGTTAACAAGTAAAGGAGTGTTTCCATATGAATACCTCGATTCTTGGGAAAAGTTATTAGACACACTATTACCGCCAAAAAATCAATTTTACAGCTCTTTGAATAGAGCGGGCATTTCGGACAGTGACTACGAACATGCCTGTAGCGTTTGGAATAAATTTAATGTTAAAACACTGCAGGAATATGCAGAACTTTATGTTAAAACAGATGTGCTTTTATTGGCTGATATTTTTGAAAATTTTCGAAAAACTTGTTTAGCAACTTATAAACTTGACAGCCTTAGTTATGTGACAGCTCCTAGTTTGGATTTTGACTCGATGATGAAACTTTCTGATGTTGAATTAGAATTATTGGCAGATGTCGATCAAATTATGTTTATTGAAAGAGGTATAAGGGGGGTCTTTCTCAATGTTCAAATCGTTATGGTAAAGCAAACAATAAATATATGGGTGATGAGTTTAAACCTGACGAGCCAACCTCTTACCTTATGTATTTTGATGTAAATAATCTTTATGGTGCTGCCATGAGTTTACCGTTGCCTCAAGGTGACTGCATGGGTAGACGATATTTATAAAGAAGGAATTCAGATTGACACGATTCCTGACGATAATCCTATAGGGTACATTTTTGAAGTAGATCTGTCATATCCTAAAAACTCTTTGAACTGCATAAAGATTTGCCAATCTGTCCGGAACATAGAAAACCACCACTTTCACGTTCGCATATGCCAAAACTATTAACAACATTTTATAACAAAGAAAAATATATTATTCACTATACAATTCTTAAGCAAGCATTACAACTAGGAATAAAAATTAAACAAATACATAGGGTGCTTAAGTTTAAGTAATCTTGTTGGTTAAAAAAATATATTGATCTGAATACAGAAATGCGTAAAAAGAATAAAAGTGAATTTGAAAAAAATCAATACAAACTTATGAATAATTCCGTGTTTGGTAAAATAATGGAAAATGTTCGAAAATATAAAGATGTAAAAATTGTAACGAAATGGTCGGGCAGGTATGGAGCGAACTATTACATGTCACAGCCAAACTTTCACAGTTTAACTGCTTTCTCAAATGACATGGTTATTATGGAAATGTCTAGATTAAATATAAAATTTAACAAACCAATATTTGCTGGATTTGCAGTTTTAGATCTATGATTTTTTGTTTTTGCAAACATTCCCTAGCAAGACACCAGTTAGCATATGCACTGGAAAAGAGCCAAAGCCAACATACTAAGCAAGGCAATAGTTCGTTATATTGTTGTGAAAAAATGCCAACAAGTGCCGAATTAAGCATGCCCTAATATTTTATCACACAGGTTCTCTTCTGTTTTATTTTAATCTATATCCTTTTAAATGTAAATGCGAAGATTTACTTCTTCGCAAGTGCAGCGAAAAGGCCGTGAATGAAAAATAAAAATAATGAGGACTATCTTTGATTCTGGTCTGGGTGACCTCCTGCTATCGATTTCTGGACCCTTACGCATCAGCAGGCAGGCTTACACCCAGGGTGGCTGAAGAACAGACCACGATTTGACCAGAATCAAAGAGAGTCCTTATATCCAAAATGTTCGGAAAGGATGGGTAAGATGTAGTGGCTCGCGCCAACTAGTTCACCCAGTGTTGCTCCAAAAATGTTTGGCTGCTAACACAATAATACTCCTTTCCGAACATTTTGGATATAAGGACTCTCTTTGATTCTGGTCAAATCGTGGTCTGTTCTTCAGCCACCCTGGGTGTAAGCCTGCCCGCTGATGGGTAAGGGCCCAGAAATCGGTAGCAGGAGGTCACCCAGACCAGAATCAAAGATAGTCCTCATTATTTTTATTTTTCATTCACGGCCTTTTCGCTGCACTAGCGAAGAAGTAAATCTTCGCATTTACATTTATTATATTACCTATAGGCCAAGAAATCTTCCATTTTTCTGCTATATATATATATATATATATATATATATATATATATATATATATATATATATATATATATGTATATATATATATATATATATATATATATATATATATATATATATATATATATATGTATATATATTATTTTAAATGTTTTTTATTTTTTAGGTAGAGGAAATGGAGGTTGGTTGCCCGGACTCCCCGTATCTGTGGAGATGCGAGGAACAGAAACGGATCTAGCCGGAGCAGATGGACGTGGACCATTCCCCGTACGCTTCTCGTCGTACCCCTCCTAGAAAGGCCGCTAAAAGACCAGCAACCAATTGGAGTGATGATGGCGGTGAGGGGTCTTCATTGTTACCAAAACCACCAGCCCAAAATCGGTCCAGGTGAATGGACCAGGGTGACGATTACGTCCGATTCCTAGTCATCATCTGATAGGTGGTCACTCTCGCCATCACCGTCGCCATCTTGTGCTGATGATCTGGACCTCGACTGGTGGTATACTTGGGATGAAGAAACAGGAAGGTGCAACAAACTGGTCAAATTGGAGAGGAGGCCCTACGAATCACCACCACCCCCAGTTCGTCCTCCTCTCCCACCATCACCAGTAGAGGAATGATTACAGTGGGATAAGAAGTAACCTCCATTTAAAAAATTATATATCTATATATACATATATATATATATATATATATATATATATATATATATATATGTATATATATATATATATATATATATATATATATATATATATATATATATATATATATATGTATATATATATATATATATATATATATATATATATATATATATATATATATATATATATATATATATATATATATATGGATTCCACCTTTAGGAAGCCAAAAACGCTATATTGGACCTAGTATGCGAAGCCCGATACCGACTTGGGAAGCCCGATTTAGGGCTTCGTAATTTTTCAGTGTTTTTTCTAAAAAACACGTAGTTAGCGCTATCTTTTTGCATTACAAGTAAGTGCATTAGGTTGCATATCGGTGAGGCTTCCTATGACTGCCGCGGCTTTGTTAGAAGTACAATAGGTGACTCTATAAATGCAATTTCTTATCCGAAGCCCGGGCTGTTTAGGGTTGTGTGATCCCTAAAAAAATTCACTTGTAGTTCATGGTAACTGCCACCAGTTTGCGGTCCGGAAAAATGTATATACACTTCGGGAATACTATGCATGTTACGAAGCCGAAGATGTTCCATCGATTAACAGAAGCCCGGAAGTTTGACAACGTTTATTTTAATAAAAATACTTATTAAATTCGAACCATTTAGGTTTATGCTGAGGTCTTATACAGGGTGTTTTACCAAAACTGGTTCGATTGAAATCTTAAAAACAAAAGAATAAAAATCTAAAAATTGGATTGATTGTTGAAATCGTAATTTATGTCTATCGTGCATATACAGGGTGGTGCAACCAAGATGGGGTGGACGATTGTGAGTAAACGGTGAGGAATTTCGAAAATTTTTTTTTGATATTATCGATAGTCAAACACGCTATGTTTTAAAATTATAGCCATCGTACAGGGTGGTCCGAAAAACTTATGGTGAACCAAACTTGTATTTTTTCAAATGGGACACCCGGTGTATAATTGTTCCAATTGATTCTCCAGTTCGTTACGATTATTTTGATATAGGGTCTATTGGGTCTACAGCTTATAGTAAGGGAATGGAACGCGGTTAAATTTGAAAAAATGCTCACAGTTCGGACATTTTTATAAAAATTTGAAACAGGTATGGAAAAACCCAATATTCCATAAAACGTTACATATCCTTGAATACATTAATCGCTTGCAATTTGTTTCAAATTATTCACTGTTATACAGGGTGGTCAAGTTGGATTCATTGTTTTTAAATGGAACACCCTATACATTTTATTTTCATGTTAAAGATAACATTACTACTTACAACTGTGCTTTCAAAAAATACCATACATGATGCCTTTCTGATCAACAGTTTTTTCGTAAACTAGCCGTGAAAGCAAAGTTTCTTCATTCTAATACCATTATACTGAATTTACGTTGTTTATTATTGAATATCTAATATTAGGAGGCTATGACACCATCATAAATGAAACAAAAGATTGACGAACTTGTCAAAGACTGCCGCATATTCCATTATTTACAAGTTAAGTGTAGGGGGCCCAATAATTATGAGGTAAGAAAACTGAGACCGGAAACTTTTACATGTTTATTCGAGATATTTCAAAAAACAGAAAATATTGTTTTTAGGAAATGTAAAGTAATTAATAAACCAGTTATAAATAATTTTTTTGAGAAATGAGTTGCCAGTATTGCTTGAAGATTTACGTTTAATGGTAAGGGGATCCTTATGGTTTCAACATGATGGAGCGCCCCCGCATTACCATAGGAATGTAAGAATTTTGTCGATAATTGGAAGACAGATCGTTGGATTGGGCGAGGTGGACCAGTTAAGTGGCCAGCCAGATCACCCGACTTAACACCACTAGATTTTTTCTATGGGGGCATGTTAAAGAAGAAGTCTATAAAGAGGTTCCAACCACAGTGAAAGATATGAAGACGAGAATAAGAAACAGTTTTCGCAACATTTCAGAACAGACTTTGAGAAAAGTGAAACTTTCATTCATGGATAGACTCGAAATGTGCCTTCATCAAAATTGTGGTTTAGTTGAACACCATATGAGCTTTTTTAATTGTTTATATTAAATTAGGTTTATAAGTAAGAACATACCTAAATAATTTTAAAAGATGTTCTGTTTTTGCTTAATTAATTTTCTTACACTATTAATAATACCTGAGAACTGATTATCTTTGTTTATAACTGGTTTATTAATTACTTTACATTTTCTAAAAACAATGTTTTCTGTTTTTTGAAATATCTCTAATAAGCATGTAAAAGTTTTGGGATTTCAGTTTTCTTACCTCATAATTATTGGGCCACCTACACTTTACTTGTAAATAATGGATTATGCGGCAGTAGCTTTGACAAGTTCGTCAATCTCTTGTCTCATTTATGATAGTGTCATGGCCTCCTAATATTAGATATTTAATAATAAACAACGTAAATTCAGTATAATCGTATTAGAATGAAGAAACTTTGCTTTCACGGCTAGTTTACTAAAAAACTGTTGGTCAGAAAGGCATCATGTATGGTATTTTTTGAAAGCTAGTGATGTTATCTTTAACATGAAAATAAAATATACAGGGTGTTCCATTTAAAAACAATGAGCCCAGGGCGTATTTGCAAAACTTGACCACCCTGTATAACAATTAATAATTTTAAACAAATTACAAGCGATTAATGTATTCAAGGATATGTAACGTTTTATGGAATATTTGGTTTTTCCATACCTGTTTCAAATGTTTTTAAAAAATGGCCGAACTGTGAGCATTTTTTCAACTTTAACCGCGTCCCATTCCCTTACTATAAGTTTTAGACCCAATAAACCCTATATCAAAATGATCGTAACGAACAGGAGATTCAATTGGAACAATTATATACCGGGTGTCCCATTTAAAAAATACAAGTTAGGTTCGCCACGAGTTTTTCGGACCACCCTGTATTATGGCTATAATTTTAAAACATAGCGTGTTTGACTATCGATAATATCCAAAAAAAAATGTTTCCGAAATTCCTCACCGTTTACTCACAATCGTCCACCCCATCTTGGTTGCACCACCCTGTATGTATTCAAAATGCACTAGACGTAATTATTTATTTTAAAATGAACGTGCAGTGCAGTGTTTACATGTCTTACAAATCTGTTATAAATCTGATATGTATTGATTTTAGACAAAAGATCTTTAAATATTGAAATTAGTGAAATATCGGATCTTAACTGTATTCAAAGGTGTTAATTCAACAGACGACTACAAAATCTGCGAAGCATTCCTCAAGAGGTGCAATGATAACAATCCTCCCTTTTGCCATGTTTCTTTGGGTTTCATTTTTATCGAGTCGAATCAGATCAGTTTAAAGTTATATCACGTCTTGAGGAATGCCTGATTTTGCAGTCGCCTGTCCATAGTATTTACACTATTTCGGCCATTAAAAATGCCTGTTTGCTCAGGTTTATTGTTTTGTTGTTTATGTTATTATTATTTGTCGCACTCTTTATTCCTGGTCATAGCTGCAATATCGGTATTTGAATTATCAAAAGGTGTGTTTTCGTCTTGAAGGTTTTGTCCAATATTGGGTGTGTTTTCTTCTGGAAGGTTATTGTTTACATCTTCATCAATTTGACTGGGCATTGGTGCAATATAATCACTGGTATTTTCTCTAGACGGATTTTCGTTTTAACGATTTTGACTGGTCATTGGTGATATACAACCTTTGGTATTATCAGGGAGGACATTTTTATCTTGTTTAGTTTTGCCAATCATTGGCGCAGTATAATCGTTAACAATACAAAGGAGTATGTTGTCACCTTGAAAGTTTTGGATAGCGGCAATATCGTTATTTGAATTGTCAGAAGGTGTGTTATCGTCTTCAAGGTTTTGTCCAATATCGGGTGTATTTTCTTCTTGAAGGTTATGGTTTACATATTCATTAATTTGACTGGGGATTGGTGGAATATAATCACTGGTATTTCCTGGAGGTGGATTTTCGTTTCGAACATTTTGGTTAATCATCGGTGCAAAGTCGTTATTTGAATTATCACAAGGTGTGTTTTCGGTTTTATCCAATATTACGTGCATATCCTTCTTGACATCGACGGCTTACATCTTCATTAATTTGACTGAGTATTGGTGCAATATAATCAGTGGTACATCCTGGTGGTGGATTTTCGTTTTGAAGGTTTTGGCTGGTCATTGGTGAACTACTAAGTTCAAGTTCTTTGGTATTATCAGGGAGGGCATTTTCATCTTGTTTATTCATTGCGGTGGTAAAATTCTGGTTGTTAATAGCGTTAAAATCAAAATCATCCACACCAAAACTCCATACAAATAGTTTTTCTAACAATATGCGTTCTAAAGAAAAAAGTAAATAGAAATAATGGTTAATAAACTTCCCCTGACTACTCCTTAATTAGTAGCAAAATTGGTACGGGTTTAGGAGTTGAAAATATAAAAAAATGCACCTAAAATTCCGTTTTTATTTTTTTCCTAATATTTTGACAATTTGCAACACATTTATCGTTTGATATTTGATTGATAGGGTCCTTCCAGACATTCGCCTAAATTAGTAGCATCAATCACCTGTCAAACGGTAAATATGTAGCCTCATCCAAAATCAACGAAATAAAATAAAGACAGATTTTTTGGTGCATTTTTAAATATTTTCAACTCCTAACCCCCACCGATTTTGCTTCTAATTTGAGGGTAGTCAGGAAAAGTCTATAAACCATTATTTCTGTCTAACTTTGTCCTTAAAACATATTTAAAAAAAAAACGGCTTCACGGACATTTATATTACTAAAAGATACCTGTTCGTCATTAGATTTAGGTGAAGCGATTCCCAGGCCTAGTATTTATGTAATGGTAAACACATGTCAATATTGCTAGGTTGCTTATAATCGGCAGGATATAAATAAACTTATATATACGCCTACGGGCTTCGTACAATCGGCGTACTTACTACGGTATAAATTAAATGTTGTCTGACACTCTGGCAACATTGTCGGGCTTCATATAATATGAGTGCTCTAAACATTGCAAACTCATATATACATCTGGGCTTCGTAAAACCCGAGAATAACGACATCACCAAAATCCCCTTACCCCGTAAAGCTCGGGCTTCGTTTCATGTGTGGGTTGTAGTGGGCTTCGTAACATGCGCCATCCATATATATATATATATATATATATATATATATATATATATATATATATATATATATATATATATATATATATAGGGTGTTATGGAAATCATTTAAGCGAAAAGGCCGTGAATGAAAAATACTGAGGACTATCTTTGATTCTGGTCTGGGTGACCTCCTGCTATCGATTTCTGGGCCCTTACCCATCAGCGGGCAGGCTTACACCCAGGGTGGCTGAAGAACAGACCACGATTTGACCAGAATCAAAGATAGTCCTTATATCCAAAATGTTCGGAAAGGATGGGTAAGATGTCGTGGCTCGCGCCAACTAGTTCACCCAGTGTTCCTCCAAAAATGTTTGGCTGCTAACACAATAATACTCCTTTCCGAACATTTTGGATATAAGGACTCTCTTTGATTCTGGTCAAATCGTGGTCTGTTCTTCAGCCACCCTGGGTGTAAGCCTGCCCGCTGATGGGTAAGGGCCCAGAAATCGGTAGCAGGAGGTCACCCAGACCAGAATCAAAGATAGTCCTCATTATTTTTATTTTTCATTCACGGCCTTTTCGCTGCACTAGCGAAGAAGTAAATCTTCGCATTTACATTTATTATATTACCTATAGGCCAAGAAATCTTCCATTTTTCTGCTATATATATATATATATATATATATATTATATATATATATATATATATATATATATATATATATATATATATATATATATATATATATATATATATATATATATATATATATATATTGAAAATGCTATTCTCACACTACGCCAACGTGTTGTCCAATGAGTATCATCCTTGGTGGTTCAATGACCTGATATCACAGGTACAAATGAACCGTGCCACCCCGACGACCGGTTTCGATACTGTTAGATCTCATTCAGGCCGGGGACAGGCAAATTGCTCTGTGTCGAGCGGGTGTTAAATGGTCGAACCAACCGAAACAACTACTCCGAGGGCTAATACCCCTACCGGCATTGAATTACACGATTGATTGGGAATGATATTGAAAATGCTATTCTCACACTACGCCAACGTGTTGACCAAGGAGTATCATCCTTGGTGGTTCAATGACCTGATATCACAGGTACAAATGAACCGTGCCACCCCGACGACCGTTTTCGATACTGTTAGATCTCATTATATATATATATATATATATATATATATATATATATATATATATATATATATATATATATATATATATATATATATTTATAAATATGTATATATATTATTTTAAATGTTTTTTTATTTTTTAGGTAGAGGAAATGGAGGTTGGTTGCCCGGACTCCCCGTATCTGTGGAGATGCGAGGAACAGAAACGGACCGAGCCGGAGCAGATGGACGTGGACCATTCCCCGTACGCTTCTCGTCGTACCCCTCCTAGAAAGGCCGCTAAAAGACCAGCAACCAATTGGAGTGATGATGGCGGTGAGGGGTCTTCATTGTTACCAAAACCACCAGCCCAAAATCGGTCCAGGTGAATGGACCAGGGTGACCATTACGTCCGATTCCTAGTCATCATCTGATAGGTGGTCACTCTCGCCATCACCGTCGCCATCTTGTGCTGATGATCTGGACCTCGACTGGTGGTATACTTGGGATGAAGAAACAGGAAGGTGCAACAAACTGGTCAAATTGGAGAGGAGGCCCTACGAATCACCACCACCCCCAGTTCGTCCTCCTCTCCCACCATCACCAGTAGAGGAATGATTACAGTGGGATAAGAAGTAACCTCCATTTAAAAAATTGTATATCTATATACATATATATATATATGTATATATATATATATATATATATATATATATATATATATATATATATATATATATATATTTATATATATATATATATATATATATATATATATATATATATATATATATATATATATATATATATGGATGGCGCATGTTACGACATGTCACTACAACCCACACATGAAAGGAAGCCCGAGGTTTACGGGGTAAGGGGATTTTGGTGATGTCGTTATTCTCGGGTTTTACGAAGCCCAGATGTATATATGAGTTTGCAATGTTTAGAGCACTCATATTATATGAAGCCCGACAATGTTGCCAGAGTGTCAGACAACATTTAATTTATACCGTAGTAAGTACGCCGATTGTACGAAGCCCGTAGGCGTATATATAAGTTTATTTATATCCTGCCGATTATAAGCAACCTAGCAATATTGGCATGTGTTTACCATTACATAAATACTAGGCCTGGGAATCGCTTCACCTAAATCTAATGACGAACAGGTATCTTTTAGTAATATAAATGTCCGTGAAGCCGTTTTTTTTTAAATATGTTTTAAGGACAAAGTTAGACAGAAATAATGGTTTATAGACTTTTCCTGACTACCCTCAAATTAGAAGCAAAATCGGTGGGGGTTAGGAGTTGAAACTATTTAAAAATGCACCAAAAAATCTGTCTTTATTTTGTTTCGTTGATTTTGGATGAGGCTACATATTTACCGTTTGACAGGTGATTGCTGCTACTAATTTAGGCGAATGTCTGGAAGGACCCTATCAATCAAATATCAAACGATAAATGTGTTGCAAATTGTCAAAATATTAGGAAAAAAATAAAAACGGAATTTTAGGTGCATTTTTTTATATTTTCAACTCCTAAACCCGTACCAATTTTGCTACTAATATAAGGAGTAGTCAGGGGAAGTTTATTAACCATTATTTCTATTTACTTTTTTCTTTAGAACGCATATTTTTAGAAAAACTATTTGTATGGAGTTTTGGTGTGGATGATTTTGATTTTAACGCTATTAACAACCAGAATTTTACCACCGCAATGAATAAACAAGATGAAAATGCCCTCCCTGATAATACCAAAGAACTTGAACTTAGTAGTTCACCAATGACCAGCCAAAACCTTCAAAACGAAAATCCACCACCAGGATGTACCACTGATTATATTGCACCAATACTCAGTCAAATTAATGAAGATGTAAGCCGTCGATGTCAAGAAGGATATGCACGTAATATTGGATAAAACCGAAAACACACCTTGTGATAATTCAAATAACGACTTTGCACCGATGATTAACCAAAATGTTCGAAACGAAAATCCACCAATCCCCAGTCAAATTAATGAAGATGTAAACCATAACCTTCAAGAAGAAAATACACCCGATATTGGACAAAACCTTGAAGACGAAAACACACCTTCTGACAATTCAAATAACGATATTGCCGCTATCCAAAACTTTCAAGGTGACAACATACTCCTTTGTATTGTTAACGATTATACTGCGCCAATGATTAGCAAAACTAAACAAGATAAAAATGTCCTCCCTGATAATACCAAAGGTTGTATTTCACCAATGCCCAGTCAAAATCTTTAAAACGAAAATCCGGCTCCAGAAAATACCAGTGATTATATTGCACCAATGCCCAGTCAAATTGATGAAGATGTAAACAATAACCTTCAAGAAGAAAACACACCCAATATTGGACAAAACCTTCAAGACGAAAACACACCCTTTGATAATTCAAATACCGATATTGCAGCTATGACCAGGAATAAAGAGTGCGACAAATAATAATAACATAAACAACAAAACAATAAACCTGAGCAAACAGGCATTTTTAATGGCCGAAATAGTGTAAATACTATGGACAGGCGACTGCAAAATCAGGCATTCCTGAAGACGTGATATAACTTTAAACTGACCTGATTCGACTCGATAAAAATGAAACCCAAAGAAACATGGCAAAAGGGAGGATTTTTATCATTGCACCTCTTGAGGAATGCTTCGTAGATTTTGTAGTCGTCTGTTGAATTAACACCTTTGAATACAGTTAAGATCCGATATTTCACTAATTTCAATATTTAAAGATCTTTTGTCTAAAATCAATACATATCAGATTTATAACAGATTTGTAAGACATGTAAACACTGCACTGCACTTTCATTTTAAAATAAATAATTACGTCTAGTGCATTTTGAATACATACAGGGTGGTGCAACCAAGATGGGGTGGACGATTGTAAGTAAACGGTGAGGAATTTCGGAAACATTTTTTTTTGATATTATCGATAGTCAAACACGCACATGTTTTAAAATTATAGCCATAATACAGGGTGGTCCGAAAAACTCGTGGCGAACCAAACTTGTATTTTTTAAATGGGACACCCGGTATATAATTGTTCCAATTGAATCTCCTGTTCGTTACGATCATTTTGATATAGGGTTTATTGGGTCTAAAACTAATAGTAAGGGAATGGGACGCGGTTAAAGTTGAAAAAATGCTCATAGTTCGGCCATTTTTTAAAAACATTTGAAACAGGTATGGAAAAACCAAATATTCCATGAAACGTTATATATCCTTGAATACATTAATCGCTTGTAATTTGTTTAAAATTATTAACTGTTATACAGGGTGGTCAAGTTTTGCAAATACGCCCTGGGCTCATTGTTTTTAAATGGAACACCCTGTATATTTTATTTTCATGTTAAATATAACATCACTAGCTTTCAAAAAATACCATACATGATGCCTTTCTGACCAACAGTTTTTTAGTAAACTAGCCGTGAAAGCAAAGTTTCTTCATTCTAATACGATTATACTGAATTTACGTTGTTTATTATTAAATATCTAATATTAGGAGGCCATGACACTATCATAAATGAGACAAGAGATTGACGAACTTGTCAAAGCTACTGCCGCATAATCCATTATTTAGATTTAGATTCACTTCTCTCAAAGTCTGTTCTGAAATGTTGCGAAAACTGTTTCTTATTCTCGTCTTCATATCTTTCACTGTGGTTGGAACCTCTTTATAGACTTCTTCTTTAACATGCCCCCATAGAAAAAATCTAGTGGTGTTAAGTCGGGTGATCTGGCTGGCCACTTAACTGGTCCACCTCGCCCAATCCAACGATCTGTCTTCCAATTATCGACAAAATTCTTACATTCCTATGGTAATGCGGGGGCGCTCCATCATGTTGAAACCATAAGGATCCCCTTACCATTAAACGTAAATCTTCAAGCAATACTGGCAACTCATTTCTCAAAAAAAATTATTTATAACTGGTTTATTAATTACTTTACATTTCCTAAAAACAATATTTTCTGTTTTTTGAAATATCTCGAATAAACATGTAAAAGTTTCCGGTCTCAGTTTTCTTACCTCATAATTATTGGGCCACCTACACTTAACTTGTAAATAATGGAATATGCGGCAGTCTTTGACAAGTTCGTCAATCTTTTGTTTCATTTATGATGGTGTCATAGCCTCCTAATATTAGATATTCAATAATAAACAACGTAAATTCAGTATAATGGTATTAGAATGAAGAAACTTTGCTTTCACGGCTAGTTTACGAAAAAACTGTTGATCAGAAAGGCATCATGTATGGTATTTTTTGAAAGCACAGGTGTAAGTAGTAATGTTATCTTTAACATGAAAATAAAATGTATAGGTTGTTCCATTTAAAAACAATGAATCCAACTTGACCACCCTGTATAACAGTGAATAATTTGAAACAAATTGCAAGCGATTAATGTATTCAAGGATATGTAACGTTTTATGGAATATTGGGTTTTTCCATACCTGTTTCAAATTTTTATAAAAATGTCCGAACTGTGAGCATTTTTTCAAATTTAACCGCGTTCCATTCCCTTACTATAAGCTGTAGACCCAATAGATCCTATATCAAAATAATCGTAACGAACTGGAGAATCAATTGGAGCAATTATATACCGGGTGTCCCATTTGAAAAAATACAAGTTTGGTTCACCACGAGTTTTTCGGACCACCCTGTACGATGGCTATAATTTTAAAACATAGCGTGTTTGACTATCGATAATATCAAAAAAAAATTTTCGAAATTCCTCACCGTGTACTCACAATCGTCCACCCCATCTTGGTTGCACCACCCTGTATATGCACGATAGACATAAATTACGTTTTCAACAATCAATCCAATTTTTAGATTTTTATTCTTTTGTTTTTAAGATTTCAATCGAACCAGTTTTGGTAAAACACCCTGTATAAGACCTCAGCATAAACCTAAATGGTTCGAATTTAATAAGTATTTTTATTAAAATAAACGTTGCCAAACTTCCGGGCTTCTGTTAATCGATGGAACATCTTCGGCTTCGTAACATGCATAGTATTCCCGAAGTGTATATACATTTTTCCGGACCGCCAACTGGTGGCTGTTACCATGAACTACAAGTGTATTTTTTTAGGGATCACACAACCCTAAACAGCCCGGGCTTCGGATAAGAAATTGCATTTATAGAGTCACCTATTGTACTTCTAACAAAGCCGCGGCAGTCATAGGAAGCCTGAACCGATATGCAACCTAATGCACTTACTTGTAATGCAAAAAGATAGCGCTAACTACGTGTTTTTTAGAAAAAACACTGAAAAATTTCCGAAGTCGGTATCGGGCTTCGCATACTAGGTCCAATATAGCATTTTTGGCTTCCTAAAGGTGGAATCCATATATATATATATACCGGGTGTCAACGAATCTATTAGACAAGTCCTAACTTCTAGAGTACAAGGTATATAACAATTAGATTTGGTATAGGTAAATGGTATGAAAAGAGGAGAGTTTTCGCATATTTTTTACTTTCCGGTCACTTCCGGTTTCACCGGAAATGGCTCCGGTTTTGAATTTTTAAATGGAATGCCCTATATATTTTAACATTTTTGGATTTCTGCGACAATTCTGGATTAGAATTTGACATTTTGAAAAGTTTTTACGCCTTCTTGATTTTTTGAGAGCCGCTTTTAATATTGCATCTAGGTGGCTATGATCGCTCGCAAACTAACCAAGGTGATGTCAGAAAATTACAATCGCAAAGTTTCAGTAAATAGTATGATAGATAGGAATAAGACAAGTTGGAAAAATCACATTTTCCTGTCTAACTATTATTTTTCAAATGGCGACCCTTTTTGACAAGTACTTTTCGAAAAAAGAATTTTGTGACGAATTTAACGATACTAATTTATTGGCGATTGGACTAAAAATAAGAACATAAATTAAATACCTACCTATTGCTAGGCAAAATACTGGATAATAATTTATTTACTTTTGTGAAGTGTGCCATGGATAGCCATGGTGCATAATATTTTCTAGTTATTTTCATCTAGTCTTCTGTGAAAAACAAAATTCTCACTTAATTAATTACAACGACATTATGCTTTATGGGCAGATAGTGAAAGTTTTTTAGTTTTCGTTAAATTTCAGTTAAATTTTTCATCAAAAGAATGTATACTCAAAGTGAAAAAGTTGATATGTTGTTAATATTTGGAGAATGTCAGAGAAATTCAAGAAATGCTGCTGAGTTGTATGCTCAAAGATATCCCAATCGGCATCATCCAGGTCATCAGTATTTTCTGTATGTTGAGAAGTGGTTAAGGCAAGAAAGAAATCGAGAGGCAGAACAGAGGTTTATCATAAATGAAGAGACTGAGATTAACGTTCTTGCTATGGTTGAGGTTGATAAAACGGCTTCTTTAAGAGAAATTAGTCAAGAACTGCAGATAAGTCATGAATCAACAAGAAAAATATTGAAAAAGCACGGATATCGATCATTCAAATATCAGTTACATCAACATTTGTATCCTGACGATGGCGATAGACGGGTAGTGTTTTGTGATTGGCTGCTTCAAAATCATAGAATTAACCCCAATTTTATCAATTTTATTCTGTTTTCCGACGAATCCCGATTTACAAATAATGGTATGTTCAATAAGCAAAATACTCGTTACTGGGCCACACAAAATCAACATAAAATGAGAGAGGGCAATTTTCAAGAAAGGTTTGGGGTTAATGTCTGGGCTGGTATCGTTGGAGACAGAATAATTGGGCCCATATTCTTTCAAGGTCAGTTAACAGGGGCTAGATACTTAGGATTTCTACAAAATGAAATCGAGGAACATCTTGAACATCTACCTTTAGAAGATTTACGGCGAATTTACTTCCAACAAGATGGAGCACCGCCTCACAATACCACAGAAGTTCTTGATTACTTAATAGGGCATTTTAATAATCAAGTTATTGCAACCAATGGTCCAGTACGGTGGCCTCCCCGCTCACCGGATCTCACTGTCCTTGATTTTTTTATTTGGGGATATGTTAAAGAAAGGGTCTACTATCCAACAGCCCCAGCCACTCTTGAAATCTTAGAAGAAAGAATTCTACGGGCATTCAGAAGTATAACGCCTCAAATGTTGCAAAACGCGTTGAGAGAAACAATTGAACGAGCTGATATGTGTCGTGAACACGGAGGAATGCACTTTGAACATTTACTACAGTAAGATTTTTGATAAATTTTAGATAGGTAGTACTTTAATTGAAGCATCATTAAAGTTGTTAGATAATTTTGTTAATTTTGTTATGTTAATGTGTTAATTTTGTTAATTTTTTTAATCCAGTCGCAAATAAGTTAGTATCGTTAAATTCGTCACAAAATTCTTTTTTCGAAAAGTACTTGTCAAAAAAGGGTCGCCATTTGAAAAATAATAGTTAGACAGGAAAATGTGATTTTTCCAACTTGTCTTATCCCTATCTATCATACTATTTACTAAAACTTTGCGATTGTAATTTTCTGACATCACCTGAGGTCCGTTGGTTAGTTTGCGAGCGATCATGGCCACCTAGATGCAATATTAAAAGCGGCTCTCAAAAAATCAAGAAGGCGTAAAAACTTTTCAAAATGTCAAATTCTAATCCAGAATTGTCTCAGAAATCCAAAAATGTTAAAATATATAGGGTATTCCATTTAAAAATTCAAAACCTGAGCCATTTCCGGTGAAACCGGAAGTGACCGGAATGTGAAAAATATGCGAAAACTCTCCTCTTTTCATACCATTTACCTATACCAAATCTAATTTTTATATACCTTGTACTCTAGAAGTTATGGCTTGTCTAATAGATTCGTTGACACCCGGTATATATATATATATATATATATATATATATATATATATATATATATATATATATATATATATATATATATATATATATATACGAGCCCTGCCTCAGTGAAGTTGGCCCAACTATCAAAACTACGTTTTTTATGAAATTTGTCATATTAGCGAAAACGTATTAAAAACTAAAATGTGTTTCTGATAACATACGATATTTTTATTTAGTATTAGCCTAAAATACTACATTTTTTGGTAACGGAGAAAAAAATATCTTACAAATCCAAAGAAACTGTCCATTAACAAAAATCAACGAAACCAAATAGCAGCAAATCACCACTGCGTTATATCGCCTTTTCGACTGATTACTGCTTCGATACGTCTTGGCATAGTGTCAACTAATGTTTGGCAGTCATCTGATGTAAAGCTGTTCCAAATTTCTTGGAGACGGGTTCGCAATTCTGGAACGGTTCTTGCGGGATTCGATCGTAGCTTTTTCTTCATGATATGCCAAAAGGTTTCAATCGGCGATAGATCTGGACTGCTCGACGTCCATTTTAAAACTGGAATATTGTTTTGTAACATCCAATCTTTTACTTTTTTAGCCGTATGGCAAGCGGCACCATCTTGTTGGAAGATACATTCAATATTGTTTAAAAGAATTTGTTCAATTTGGGGTGTTAAGTTATTTTGAAGCACATTAATGTACTTATCAGCATTCATAATACCTTCCACAAAGTGTAAGTTTCCAACTCCACTTGCTGACATGAATCCCCAAATCATAACAGAAACCGGAAACTTAACTTTTTTTTAAAACAGTCATTCTGAAATACTTCTTCTTTAGTTCTTATGACACGACTCCTACTATCACCAACGCATACTTCAAATCTGGCTTCATCACTCCAAATTATGGTCTCCGAACCAATGGAACTCCATTATTTGGAGTGATGAAGCCAGATTTGAAGTATGCGTTGGTGATAGTAGGAGTCGTGTCATAAGAACTAAAGAAGAAGTATTTCAGAATAACTGTCTTAAAAAAAATTAGATTCCGGCTTCTGTTATGATTTGGGGATCCATGTCAGCAAGTGGAGTGGGAAACTTATACTTTGTGGAAGGTATTATGAATGCTGATAAGTACATCAATGTGCTTCAAAATAACTTAACACCCCAAATTGAACAAATGCGTTTAAACAATATTGAATGTATCTTCCAACAAGATGGTGCCGCTTGCCATACGGCTAAAAAAGTAAAAGATTGGATGTTAGAAAACAATATTCCAGTTTTAAAATGGGCGTCGAGTAGTCCAGATCTATCGCCAATTGAAACCTTGTGGCATATCATGAAGAAAAAGCTCCGATCGAATCCCGCAAGAACTTTCCAGAATGGCGAACCCGTCTCCAAGAAATTTGGAACAGTTTTACATCAGTTGACTGCCAAACATTAGTTGACACTATGCCAAGACGTATCGAAGCAGTAATCAGTCGAAAAGGTGATGTAACGCAGTGGTGATTTGCTGCTATTTGGTTTCGTTGATTTTTATTAATCGACGGTTTTTTTAGATTTGTAAGATATTTTTTTCTCCGGTACAAAAAAATGTAGTATTTTAGGCTAATATTAAATAAAAATATCGTATGTTATCAGAAATACATTTTGGCTTTTAATACGCTTTCGCTAATATGACAAATATCATAAAAAACGTAGTTTTGATAGTTGGGCCAACTTCACTGAGACAGGGCTCGTATATATATATATATATATATATATATATATATATATATATATATATATATATATATATATATATAGGGTGTTATGGAAATCATTTAAGCGAAAAGGCCGTGAATGAAAAATAATGAGGACTATCTTTGATTCTGGTCTGGGTGACCTCCTGCTATCGATTTCTGGGCCCTTACCCATCAGCGGGCAGGCTTACACCCAGGGTGGCTGAAGAACAGACCACGATTTGACCAGAATCAAAGAGAGTCCTTATATCCAAAATGTTCGGAAAGGATGGGTAAGATGTAGTTGCTCGCGCCAACTAGTTCACCCAGTGTTGCTCCAAAAATGTTTGGCTGCTAACACAATAATACTCCTTTCAGAACATTTTGGATATAAGGACACTCTTTGATTCTGGTCAAATCGTGGTCTGTTCTTCAGCCACCCTGGGTCTAAGCCTGCCCGCTGATGGGTAAGGGCCCAGAAATCGGTAGCAGGAGGTCACCCAGACCAGAATCAAAGATAGTCCTCATTATTTTTATTTTTCATTCACGGCCTTTTCGCTGCACTAGCGAAGAAGTAAATCTTCGCATTTACATTTTTTATTATATTACCTATAGGCCAAGAAATCTTCCATTTTTTCTGCTATATATATATATATATATATATATATATATATATATATATATATATATATATATATATATTATTTTAAATGTTTTTTTTATTTTTTAGGTAGAGGAAATGGAGGTTGGTTGCCCGGACTCCCCGTATCTGTGGAGATGCGAGGAACAGAAACGGACCGAGCCGGAGCAGATGGACGTGGACCATTCCCCGTACGCTTCTCGTCGTACCCCTCCTAGAAAGGCCGCTAAAAGACCAGCAACCAATTGGAGTGATGATGGCGGTGAGGGGTCTTCATTGTTACCAAAACCACCAGCCCAAAATCGGTCCAGGTGAATGGACCAGGGTGACGATTACGTCCGATTCCTAGTCATCATCTGATAGGTGGTCACTCTCGCCATCACCGTCGCCATCTTGTGCTGATGATGTGGACCTCGACTGGTGGTATACTTGGGATGAAGAAACAGGAAGGTGCAACAAACTGGTCAAATTGGAGAGGAGGCCCTACGAATCACCACCACCCCCAGTTCGTCCTCCTCCCCCACCATCACCAGTAGAGGAATGATTACAGTGGGATAAGAAGTAACCTCCATTTAAAAAATTATATATCTATATACATATATATATATATATATATATATATATATATATATATATATATATATATATATATATATATATATATATATATATATATATATGTATATATATATATATACAGTGACCGGCAAAAAGTTGGACACATGGGAAAATTTTTTATTATTGGAATATTGAAAAAACTTTTTATGCCGATTGTCTCTGCATGATGGGTAACCTAAAAATTCATTTTGACATTTGTTACGCGATTACTCGTTTGCCGGCAAAATTGAAAAAAATATATATTGTCTGGAGCCAAAATTTAAAAAAAAAATATTTTACATTTTTAGAAAAAAAATGTACAATATTAGTTTCATATTCCCATGAATTTAATAAAAATGTGTTAAATGATCGAAAACCAAGGTAATAACCTATTATCTCAACATTTTTGTTATTAATTAAAAGTTTTATTTGATAAAATTTAAAATTTAGCTTTTTTCCATGTACTTGGGTGTGGCCAGGCCCTGTATCTGGCAACCATATTTACCATTTATAGTTACTTCTGGAACAATATGCTTACGAAAGACCGTTTGCTCTAATTTTGAAGAAATTTTAACGTGTCTACCAAAATGGTTGCCAGATACAGGGCCTGGCCACACCCAAGTACATGGAAAACAGCTAAAATTTAAATTTTATCAAATAAAACTTTTAAGTAATAACAAAAATGTTGAGATAATAGGTTATTACCTTGGTTTTCGATCATTTAACACATTTTTATTAAATTCATGGGAATATGAAACTAATATTGTACATTTTTTTTTTCAAAAAATGTAAAATATTTTTTTTAAATTTTGGCTCCAGACTTTGCCGAGGAGTATAAAATTAAAATCTAAACACTTTTTTCTAATAACTTTTTTCAATATCTTGTCACCTAATACCAGTTTTCCATGACAATATATATTTTTTTCAATTTTGCCGGCAAACGAGTAATCACGTAACAAATGTCAAAATGAATTTTTAGGTTACCCATCATGCAGAGACAATCGGCATAAAAAGTTTTTGAATATTCCAATAATAAAAAATTTTCCCATATGTGTCCAACTTTTTGCCGGTCACTGTATATATATATATATATATATATATATATATATATATATATATATATATATATATATATATATATATATATATATATATATATATATATATATATATATATATATATATATATTATATATATATATATATATATATATATATATATATATATATATATATATATATATATATATATATATATATATATATATATATATATATATATATATATATATATATATATTATATATATAGGGTGTTATGGAAATCATTTAATGTATTGGAATGGGTGACTCCTGGGATAGTCTACAGACATATCCAATACTTTTTTTTCTTAAATCTAACATTTTTAAAATTTTCAAAAATACCCTAAAATCCGTCGATATTGGCCGCACCTGGCTGAGCGTACACAAGGCACTTGACGGAAATTTGCGCACGAAAAACTTTAAACAATTGAATTTGTGGAAACGTTGCCAGACATATAAATCTTTAAGGAGAATTTATTTTCTGTTTTTAAGCGTAATTTAAGACATTAAGAACTTTTTTACCCTCTTCCTACGAAGAAACTAAAAAAAAATAGTAAAAAGGCACTGCGAAATCAATCCTTTTTGTCAGTAGCCTTAGTTTTAAGTAATATTTAAGACACCCTATATTAGTTATTAATGATATAAGCGTTATTCCTACTAGCTTAAACTTTCTGCCAAGGAAAAGTTAAAAATCAAAACGAAAATACTAATTGAGCACAACTACATAGTACTTACTTCAAACGTATATCCAGATCCGCTAAATTAGTTTTGCACCGGCAAACGTTACCATAATACGTAAATATTACTAGTGTTTTAAATTAAATTTAGTTTTCAACCCTATTACGCTACTCACTCAAAGAAACTAGATAAAACTGATCAAAATATTGGTTAACAACGGATCGACGAAGACCATTTTCTAGATAGTGAAAAGAAATTACATTATTTAAAACATTAAACCAAAAAAACATTAAAACATTCATTGTGTGGTTTGTGTGCTGTTGAAAAACTTAAATATGGCGCACGGCTCTTTGATGACATTAAGAAATCCTTCTGTTGCGATCTCCCTTCATCATGAATCATATGTCATGTCTCTTTGTCACTTCCTGTAGGTGGCGCTGATTTGGCGCGAAAATTTAAAATAGAACGCGTGTTTGTATTATTGCTTTTGAAACACTAGAGTTAAATGCCCATATATCTAAAAAGACGTTTTTGTTGCTGAGTTTATTTTCTAAACAGTTATAGATTATTACGACACGGATTTCATAAAATAAAAAGAGGTTTATGTACCAGGATTATTACTAAAAATTATGCAGTGAATATCCAAAACAGAAGGTGTGTTAATTTCATGGAAGGGGAAGTTGAGGCACTCGTGGAGTTTGTCGAAAAATACAAAGAAATTTTAGAGAACAAGAGAACTGATGCTGTCATGGCCAAAGAAAAAGATAAGATGTGGGAGCAGATAGCTGCCGAATGGGTAGCTGAGGGCTATGTGGAACGCACAGGTAAGCAGCTACGGGAAAAGTGGAAAAACTACAAGAAGGAAGTTACAAAAAAATTTCTGAAGGAAAGCAAGAGCCATATAGGACTGGCGGTGGATATTGACTTTCAGTTATTTTTTCCTACTCATTAGTGGCCATTATAAGTTATTTTTATAGTGAGTTAATTATAAGAGTGGTCTTCATAAAAGTACGCATCTAGTATAAACTATATTTCTGTCAAAAAATTAAACCCAGTTACAAAGAATAGAGTTTTATTTATTAAAAAGTATATTTCTTAATTCAGGTAACTTTAATTTCCTGTTAGGAGAGCAGCAACCAAATCCCTCTTTCACCCAATGTTTTTGTTGATCATTGATTGAAGGTAAAATCAAGTTCAAAGAGAAATATTTTGTTATTTAAATGTCATTTAACAACAAAACAACAAATTATGGAATACATTTTTTTATTTTAAATACAATATAATATATTTAGTACAGTGACTGGCAGAAAGTTTAAACCAAATGGAAATTTTTTTTATTATTGGTAGCTTAGAAAATGTTTTTCTTGCATCTCGTCGCTGCAAGAAGAAATTCACAAATAACTTACCTTACAAAATAAGACTAAACATATCAAAACAATTGCAAATGGATATTCGTGTTAGTTCTAATATTCACAAAAAACTCAATAAATGGGGGGATGAGAAGTCAACACAACACATAAATACGTAAAATTCAATAACTTTTTAATCTTTTCTTGTGCCATCACAGTTTTCTTTCAAAAAAATGTATATTCAAGTTAGCTCTAATATTCACACCAAAAACCTTAATAATATAGGGGATACGTATAATTCAATAACTTGACCCCTCGTCCCCCTAATTTATTAAGTATTTTTGTGTGAATATTAGAGCTAACATGAATATACATTTCTGAAGGAAAACTGTAATGACACAAGAAAAGATTAAAAAGTTATTTAATTTTAAGTATTAATGGGGTAGTTGTTGACCCCTCATCCCCTAAATTATAAAGGTTTTTTTGTGTGAATATTACAGCTAACATGAATATACATTCTTTGGAAGAAAACTGTTATGGCATAAAAAAAGATTTAAAAGTTATAGAATTTTATGTATCTTTGGGGTAGGTGTTGACCCCTTATCCCCTAAATTATTAAGTTTTTTTTGTGTGAATATTAGAGCTAACATAAATATATATTTTTTAAACGAGAACTGTGATGGCACAAGAAAAGATTAAAAAGTTATTAAATTTTACGTTCTTGGGGGTGGTTTTTATCCCCCTAAATCCCAGTATATTATATTATTGCATTTTTATTATAAAGATATTACCGAATTACACTCGCCAAAAGACATGTATGCCACGAAACAGCTTCACATCCCTTCAAATCTTATTTTTTAATTATCTGCGTACGGCCCTGAAATTCGTTTCTGTTGCTGTCTTCAGCCACATCTTTTTTAGACGGTAACATAACACACCGAAAAACTAACTAGGCGTCCAATACATCTTTCCACAGTGCTTCGTGTTATTTTGTGAGACTGATTATATCTGCTTTCTGGGGTTTCAGGGTCTGCATTTTCAACGGGGGTGAGTAGCTATGGCTCTAGAGGGTATCCTGAGTCTCCTAACAACCAATCTGTACGTCCTCCTGAAAGTGAAAATTAAAAAAAAATTAAAATAGGTACTTCTAATATTTTTGCAGAATTAACTTTTTATTTATAATAACATACAAAAACAGATTTTTTAACTTCAGAAAAATAAATATTTTTAGGTAAAACATATTATTAATCTTTAAATACTAACCCCTGTTGCACTTAAGCTCCAATAAATTTTTCCCTGCAGATGCCTTCCATATAAAAGTATCATTGGTTGAACCACAATATTTGGCATTAATATTAATGATTTGTAGATCATAGTTACAAATAATTTGGCAATTTTTTGAATGAAATCCTTTTCGATTAACATAAAGATGTCCATCTTCTGCAGGTGCTATGATTACAATATGAGTGCAGTCAATGCACCCGATGATTCCAGGAACTCCAGCTTTTCCATAAAACCCCTTTTAGCTTCGTTAATTTCTTGTGGGGTTCTGGGAAACCTAATCCACAAATGACCTAAAATAGTCACTACTTGCCGACTTGTAGATAACAAGAATTCTTCAGCAATGCCCCAATGTTGATAATTGCCTGTGGCAAAGAACCTTAAAGCAATTAGAATTCTAGTCTATGTGGGTATTATGGTTGACCTTATTTCTGCCTCTAAATGGTCCATCAAATTATCAAACAGATATGCCACTAAGTCCTTGTTGAGACGAAATAATTCTATAAACCTTGTGTCGTGTAGTGAAAAGGGATCACTTTCGTCTATCACACGCTTTTGAACCCGATTTTCATACATACGTCCATTGTTTTCTAAATTATTAATTAAAACCCTTTTTGCAGGGAGCATTTTACAATAATCCAAATTCAGTTTTAATAAAAAAAATTGACACCACAAACATAAACAATTGAGGTTAAGGTTAAGACCTGACTTCTCTTCTTTTTTGCTAAAAAAATGTACGTTTTTAGAACGGACTATACAGTATTCTCTCTTTCTTTATCTAAGACAGTATTCTTTATCATATTATCTCTATTTTGCCTATAAAGAAATGCTTATGGAGTACTTAGTATCAAAGCGATCGCTTTCGCTTCGCTTCTCTATCTCGTTCGCTATCGCTATTTTTAAAAGTTGCCGAGTCCCAGTCCAGGTATTTTATTTCTTTTTAGAGGGCTGTGCTTAATAGTAGAGTAGTTTAAGGGGGAGTTCGAGTTCGACGCTCTGAGTTCTCCGGGCGCAAATCTCAGACATACGTTCTTAGCATGCCCTAATAAATGACAAAGTAAGAAGCAATATACAATGTCTAATTTCTGTGCTCGGAGCGCTCCAAGCGTCAACTCGAACTCCCCCGAAATAAACAAACAACGCATTTTATAAATCATTTTATTTTGGGTTGCCTACCTTTGTTATCTTGATTTTACTAGAAAAGTTATAAAAACATTAGTTAGTTTTCACATTTCGGAGGACGGATAGTAACGATACAAAAGCCTGGAATATTTTGTGTTTAACTTTTGTCAATTTTAATTATTAGTTGAGAGTGTTCTGTTTTTCATTAATGCCTGTACTGTGTTGTTACCATTGAAACAGAATTTTTTATTTCAGTGGTTGTTAGTGCTACATAAATCCTTTAATCTAAAACATTTTTAAAAGAAGTGTATTTTAAAGTCGGAGGATCAGAGGAGAGGCTTGTTGTGCGTCGTTGGAAGCTCGTGGTAGTAAAAAACTTTGTCAGTTGTCACGCTTTTCGTTTTTAAAGTTATTGTGTAGAGTGTTTGGAATTTTTCTGTCGGAAATGAGTGCAAATACAATGTTGCATTTAAAACAAATTTTGCACCAAAAAATCTTATGGAGTATTTTTATGTTACCTGATACTGACATAGACTGTGAAAGGCTCTGGCGAAATTTAAAATCAAAGAATATAAAATGGTATTGTAAAATTATTGGACAGATGAAATTTCGAATGACTATTTCAACAGTGGAAGAGGTTTATGAACGTAAAGTTTGTAATTAGGTACATAATTTAAGTTGTGAGAAATTTCGCATAAAAAATAAAGAGCGATATAAATAGCAGGCGCGGCCCGTGAAATTTCAAAGTTGCATATCTCTGTTGCTACTTATGGGACCCATACCAAATTCAGGTTTTTTAATAGTGAGCCTACTAGGAATGTTTTGGTAAAGAAAAAAAATATTTTGCAATTTGCGAAAAAAAGTTGATTTTTTGAATTGCGTCACCTGGGTAAAAAATTAACACGCTTAGATATTTTATTTATTATCTTTTCTAAACAAATTTTACATCATTTTGTCGACAATTCTTAAATTTTAAGAGAAAAAAATGTGTTAGTAGAAAGTTATAGACATTTGAATTTTTTGCAACCGAAAATTTAAATTATTTTTCGGTTGAAAAAATTCAAATGACTATAACTTTCTACTAACACATTTTTTTCTCTTAAAATTTAAGAATTGTCGACAAAATGATGTAAAATTTGTTTAGAAAAAATAATAAATAAAATATCTAAGCGTGTTAATTTTTTACCCAGGTGGGTCAATTCAAAAAATCAACTTTTTTTCGCAAATTGCAAAATATTTTTTTTTTGTACCAAAACATTCCTAGTAGGCTCACTATTAAAAAACCTGAATTTGGTATGGGTCCCATAAGTAGCAACAGAGATATGGAACTTTGAAATTTCACGGGCCGCGCCTGATAAATAGACCTTTTAATAAAAGCCAAATCTTCTGATAAATATGATTAAAAATAGGTAAATAAAAAAAGTACATGCCTAAGTATTAGATTTGTTTTGTTTAAGCTAATTTTGAACTAATTTTTTTTTGTATAGGTACTCATGGGTTTCAACAGGTGTTTTTTGGATTTTTTTGTGTTGTAGTACTTTAACTTTTTGAAATTGAATGTTTTAAAAGATTTAGTATGATTTCTTACTTTAAAGATAACAAAAATATTATTAGTTACATAAGAATATTCTAGAGAGACTTGGCAACGTCTGATGTTAAAACAAAAGTTTTTTTCTGTAACTGACATTTCTCGCTGTTTTTTATATGGCGATGTATTTATGACCATGGCTTAAGCCCCCGGTTTATATATCTGGGGGGCTTAAGTCCCTTGTTTATATAGGCTTATTTAGGCGTGTATATAGGCAGTTGGATTTGGAGGGGCTAATTTGAGATTTGGGGGGGCTTAGCCCCCCCCCCCCCAGCCCCCACCTAGAAACGCCTCTCCGACCGTATTTTGGTCATTAAGACTTAATACGAGTTTTGTCCACCTAGTTCTCGAAAACGGTTCACAGTGAATAGGTGGGACACGGAAGAATGAAGCTACCGATATGACACCTGCTAGGGCATTACTGGGTTATGAACTGGCAGAATCTGGCTAATGGACAACCCCTATATATAACGCAGATCGTCAGGAACAAACTCACATCACCATTGAAAGCAGATACACCCAGATTAAAACCAATTAAAACAGGTATCATCAAAGATACGTGAAGGAAACCCAAAAGCCTTAGGTGATATTTAAAACTGGTGATCAAGTAATGATTCGTGAATTTGGCCAACTTAAAGACCTTTTTGGCCCAGTGTGGTCTGGTCCCTTCGAAATCTTAGAGAAAGAAGCGACTTAGTATACAGGGTGTTAAGAAATAGTAGACCGGTTAAAATGCATATAAATGACCTCAGACCTGCTCCTCTTGGCAACAAAACCCCTCGGTATACTCCGATTCTGAGTCTAATGTAACGAACCAAGCAGATATGGATTTATCTGAGGTGGACAATAATTTCAGTGCTGAAGCACTACATCTTTCACATCATTCGGATGAATGCAATACAGAACAAACCTGTTCTAGTCCTACCTTACAATTATCTATCCCCTTAATTCTTAGTCACACTTTGGACAAAGGTGACACCAAAGCCAATTCGCTTTCTCAAAGTGTAAGTTCTTGCACGAACCTTCCTTTTGCTGACACTCGGAAAAATTTAATTGATCACCGAACTACTTTTTCAGTAACCAAATGTCCTGTTTCTTCTAGACTGAGACGATATATTAAACCCAAAATGTGTACTTTTCATGACTGTGACTGTAGAAACTACATAGACAAAAAACGTCTCAACCAATGAGTAGCATATTCCTTGCTTAGATAAGTAAGATTATTTTCCCCCCGATACAGTTTAATTTTGTACTCTAGTTAAAAATCGTTAGATTGCTAAACAATCAGAAATTCTTTTGTTAAAATATACAGATTTATACTTATTTTATATTCTTTGTAACATTATGTTCGTTAAGTGCCCCATAACGATTTGCTTGTAAATGTATTATGCATCCATTTTATGCTATGTATATTGCTTAGTACCTATATTGCGTCTCTTCTTGTCTTGTATACAATATAAGATTTAACTTCTATTCTCTTTAAGATTTTCTTTAGTATTTTTATGTATCGAACATGTTTATTTGTTGAATTTCACCTTTTATATGTCCTTACATACCTTTTGTCGGTTAATAGATAGCCCATGGCTGGTTATCAGTAAATTATAAACCTTCACAAATGAATTAGTGGTAAAGACGTTGTAAGGGCTGAAACTGTTTATCTTTTTATTTGTAGACATATGACTGTGTAGATGTTAATAGAATTAAACTTTCGAATGTAAATACCTTCAATTATATTTTTAATAAATGGCGAGGTACACTAACAAATTCAGTTCTCCAAAAGCGGGGGGTGTTAACGTATCTGAAAATTTTAAATTTCGCGCGCTGCCTGACTGCTGTTGGCAGCCCTGTCGATTCCTTGGTTCTCTCTTTTTGAGCATGGCGATGAAGACTAGAAGAGCTGAATTGTAAGTAGCCCTAAATTAACCGATTTATGGGGGTTTTTACTTTGCTAATCCATAACAAACTGATTTAAAGTAACCGCTGGCAGCTCCAATTTAAAACAAGACTATGAACGGCGAGACAGCTAATTGATATCTCTCCAAAAACTCAATTACACAAAGAAATCCGAACAAAGAAAAGAAATAACATTGTCACATTGTGTTACGGGAAAACAAAATTTACGCAAAAACGCGGTTGGTTACGAATTTCGTAACCACCTCGTTACCTGGTAAACGTAAAAAATGACTATTGTTTTTGCCAATGTTGCCATGAACCAAGGCCTTAAACTAGATAGGAGTGTTCAATGCCATTAACCCAATGTTCGCAAATAGAACTGTCAATCATATGATGATGTGTGACGTCACACCGTTACCTTCTTGCTTTGTTTACATATGCAAATAAGGTAGTTTTGTGCTGTTTTGCTTGTTTTTGAACAGATTTTTAAACTTTTGGAGAGTTTATCCTTATAGTTGTTACTAGTTCTGTGTTTTCTTCATCGTTTGATATTGTTGTTATAGTTATTAAGTCGTTATTTTTCATGTTATTCCACTTTTTGTGTTGTTGTTTTATTTAGTGTCGGAGACTTTTTTCATGGAGAAGCGTATCAAAGGGGACCATCAGGAATGGTTAAGAAACTGTGAAGAAAAATTTTGAAAAGGGAGAAAGTCTTGCCTTATAAACTGATTTGGGATTTTTGTAAACTGAGAACTATGATAATTAATTTTAGAAATATAAAAGCCGAACAAGCAAAAAAGTCCATTAAAAGAAAATCAAGTGGTGCTTCCGATGTTAATATTAGAAGTAAAATGAGAAAATTAAGCAAAATAGTCGATTAAAGCATTTAAATATGCAAAAATACAGACCAATCAGTATTTCTATTATTTCATTTTTACTTCAATAGTCATAACGTAAGCTACTTTAGAATTTTACACAGGTCTTTATATCTTCCCTTATGGATTCCTATTGTTAGTTGTCCATTTTAGATACACTAAAATTGTATCAAATTTTCAACTAAATTATCATTAAGTTTTCGACGAGGCTGTAAGGGCAAATCCAAACAACAAAAAAACATTTGTAAACAATTAATTTTAATTAAAAAAATATAGTCTTGTTTATTTAGCATTATATTTATTTAACATTTCACCATCCAGCTCCTAAAGCTGGCGAAAAATATCGATCCGATGGTAAGATTTTAATATCAATATTTCCATCAACGATCGTGAAAGCGTATCAAACTATAGACCCGTTGCATTATTATCTACGTTAGCTAAAATAATTGAAAAATTGGTCAAGCGGCGCGTTGTTACTTTTTTGGAGCGTCATAAAATACTGAGTACGTTGCAGTTTGGATTTCAAACTTCTAAGGGTGTCGACGATGCGATGTTTGCTTTTCTTCAGAATGTTTATATGAGATTGAATGATAAGGATTCGGCAGCGGCTGTTTTTTGTGACCTGTCGAAAGCCTTCGATTGTGTAAATCACCAGATCCTTCTACGAAAACTAGAAATTTACGGATTTAGAGGTAAGGCATTGGAGTGGTTTGGCTCATATCTGGGGAATAGGGTTCAAAGGGTTTCATTTCGGGGTTCCTGTTCCGAGAGGTTGCAGGTTGGATGTGGTGTACCGCAGGGATCTGTGTTGGGTCCAATTTTGTTTTGCTTTATATCAATGACCTGGCTAATATTGGTATGGCGGGAGAATTTACGCTTTTTGCGGATGACGCAACCGTCTTCTGGCACAATGGGGATGTTGATCAATTGTGCAGCGACATTAACCGCGACTTGACAAAAATCAAGCAGTGGTGTGATTCAAATCTGCTTTCCTTTAATGTTTCGAAGACTGGAATAATGTCATTCAAGGGTGATCTACAGGATGTTTTTCTGGATAGTAGTGTTATTCAGAGCCTGCGAGAAAATAAATTTTTAGGAATCTATATTGACAGTAGGTTGAAGTTTGAATGTCACGTAAGGAACTTAAATGCAAAGTTATCGTCTAGTTGTTACGCTATAAGGGTTATTTCCAGAGAACTGGATGAAGGGGTTGCGAGAACAGCATATTTCGCCCTGATTGAGTCTCATTTACGCTATGGAATATGCTTTTGGGGTGCATGCTCAAAGCAACTGTTTAATAGTATATTTATTCTACAAAAACGGGCGGTTAAATATATGTGTCAAGCTAATGTACGAGATTCGTGTCGTCCCTTGTTTTTGTCGCACAAAATTTTAACTTTAACCTCCATACTTATATTGGAATCGGCATGTTTGATGCATAAGACGTATCAAGCTGATATAAACAGAAGCATGGTATACAATACGCGGAACGTATATAATATTTCTCTTCCCCGTCCAACCTCGGCTAACACTAAAAACTCCATATTTTATAATTCAAAAAAAGTTTTTAATCGCCTTCCCTCAGCTTTAAGACCGTTAAAGGATATCAGGGAGTTCCGTAGGAAGTTGAAAGCGTTGCTAGTTGTGAGACCCTACTATGACATATCAGAGTTTTTTGATGAAAACTTTGATTAATACAATTTAAAGAAAAAATAAATTTTTAATGTGATGACGGTAAAACTTTGTTTTTACATTTTTTGTTTGTACCTTGACTTTTGCTACTTGTGTTTTGCAGGACTTGTCAATTTAACAATTCAGGGGCGGCCTTGTGGTACCAGCTTTTTTGTCATTGATTTTGATTTTTTAGATATGATTTGGTTGACTTGGCTTGTTACTTTGACACGGTCTTGATGTTAATTTAAAATAGTCAATTTTATTGTTGCTTTGTGTGTTTGGTTTGACCCTTTGTATTGTGCTGTTATTTAGCTGTGGCTGCTTTACACTGCACACAGTAATCTTAACTTTTATATTGTAGATATAGGTACCTACATAATATTTTTAAGCCTGTATTTTGATGTCTGTATATGTACCGCTTTGTCAGTAAGAATCCTTGTATTCTTTAGATAATAAAGCATTATTGACTTTGACTTTGACAATATATCGGTATAAAAAATCTCGCCTAAAAATGTCGATATATCGAACAAAAAATATGATTTATTTGATATATTCATATTATTTCAGCATCCCTACTTTCTGCTGACGTTCTGTTTAGGCTTTTGAATTGTATCATCTGTTGCCCCCATTTACTTCAACTTGTTTCCTTTAATTTAGTACATAAAACAAGAAATAGTAGGTACTATGTTTATCACTCCACTAACTAATTATGGCTTTCATAGCCCCATGTCGCGCATGGTTCGCTGGTTTAAGGATATTAATTTGGATCCCTTTGGTGGGACTTTGATGGGGTTTAAAAGAAAATTACGTCCTACATAAAATCTAGGCAAACATTTGTGGCTAATTTGATTGTTTAATGGTATATTTGGTTCTATATTACAGATATGTATATTTTTGTATATTTACAGCGGGTTGCACAAAACTTTTAATCAAGCGTTAAATCCTGATTCATCGTTAAAAACAAAAGATAGTCAGTTTAACAGAGCGTTACATTTTTTTTCTTTCTGCAACAGCCCAAATTTTTGGCTAATCAATGATTAAACTGACAATTGCCACTACAAAACCAAGGTGTTGTTTACTTTTTCATTTGTTTTTAACGAAGAGAGCACTTAACGATGAATTAAACTAATTACACAATATGGTGTGATTAAAGTCATGTTTTTGCCAACATTTTGGATAAAATATTGGTTACTTTGGCAAAAGTTTATGTTCCAATACAAAAAATTAAAAGAAAAAACCTTCCTTCAATATTTTAAAATATAACTATATACACTTTTATTGCAGATCGGTATCTAATTAATCATAATGCTGAATAAGCAGGTACCTACATTCACACACTAACAAAAAAATGTAGGAAAAATAAAGTTCATCCATTTAATGTGGATTTTACCGACACATACGCCTTTCATCTTCAATAACATACCTACCAAAATTACTCTTTATACCAGTGGCGGCTGGTGAAAATTCAAAGTTGTATATCTCTGTTCCTATCTTACAGGACCCGAACCAAATTTACGGGTTTTAATAGTGAGCCCACTGGGAATGTTTTGGTAAAGAAAAAAAACATTTTGTAATTTGCGAAAAAAAGTTAAATTTTTGGTGTGCCCCTCCTAGGAAAAAAATGAAAGCGTCTAGGTATTGTATTTATTCTTTTTCTAATCAAATTTTACATCATTCTGTCGACAGTTTTTAAATTTTGAGAGAAAAAAAGGTGTTAGTAGAAAGTTATAGTCATTTTAATTTTTTCTTAAATTTTATTTTCGGCTTAAAAAAATTCAAATGACTATAACTTTCTACTAACACCTTTTTTTCTCTCAAAATTTAAAAACTGTGGACAGAATGATGTAAAATTTGTTTAGAAAAAGAATAAATAAAATACCTAGACGTTTTCATTTTTTTCCTAGGAGGGGCACACCAAAAATGTAACTTTTTTTCGCAAATTACAAAATGATTTTTTTCTTTACCAAAACATTCCCAGTGGGCTCACTATTAAAACCCTTAAATTTGGTTCGGGTCCTGTAAGTAGGAACAGAGATATACACCTTCGAAATTTCACCAGCCGCCACTGCTTTATACCACTATTTTCTTGTTAGATTTGTGCAAAAATAATATTCTATTGCTGGAATTCTTCTTATTGGTTTTAAACTATTCGTAATAAGCAGTGAGCGGAATCACGATGCGACAACAGAGTCGCACTCAGGACAAAAACTATTGTACAAGTTATTAAGTTATTAATTTTTTCCAAATACTAAACAGATTTTACAGTATATATATATATATATATATATATATATATATATATATATATATATATATATATATATATATATATATATATATATATATATATTCCTTTCTGATAAACAACGCTTGGAGTTGCATGGGTATTGCATGGTTGCAAGTATGTTCTTTCGCAGAAATCATAAATTTAAATAGTTGTAGCTAAATATAACGTTATTGTTTATATATACACCTGTTATAAAAATTGTATTCAATGAATATATATATATATATATATATATATATATATATATATATATATATATATATATATATATATATATATATACGTATATATGTTCTGGACTTTATATTCTAACAGGCGCGGCTCGTCCATAAGGTCATTTGTCAATGACCCACCTAAATTTATTGTCACAATAATTTATTTTTTAAAACCAAACTTTTCTTTTAAAAAAATGCAAGCTCCCCAAGAAAAAATCACGCCAAGCCATCGTCGAAAGATATCCAAGCTTGCTCCGGGCTGGGTCGTATTTTAAGTTGACGTCATAGGTTTATATGGACTATATAAATGCATTAAAACTAAGAGAGAGACCAACATTCGCGCTTTACGAAGTTAAAAACAGGCAAAATTTGTCGACAGCCAGCCCACCAGTAATATCGCTTTCGGCGCGCGCGTGGCCGTCGACGCTGCCGGTCCCGGTTGGGTTTGCTACAATACACTCGAACCGCCCCGTTAAATATACTCTTTAAAAAACATTTGGGTTTGACAAAGAAAAACTGATTAACTAATATGCGCATTGTATCTGTATTGTATTTATTAAAGAAAACGGTGTTTCGGCTAGCTTTCCTATTTCATTGGGTAATATCAATATGTGTTTGGGTATTATTTGATATTTCGGTCAAGTTACAGCAAAAATGCAATTTTAGGACCTGTAGCATAGTCGGATTAAATAATGTAATGGATAAACTGTAGAAAAACTTAGATTTATTGCAAATCACTAAAAATACATGTTTAACGAAAATGGTTCATGGTACAGTACTTTCCTTGATTCCTTGTATCACTTATTTATTCTAGCACATTACGAATAATCATACTTTTAGTACAAGGCGCGACATCTATTGAGGAGACGTATCAAAAAGGGAAGCGGCAAACAATCTTAGACTTTTAAATCACATAGAAAAGCACTACTAAAAGGCATAAACATCAAGAGTAGCAATGTTTAATATACTATAGTCTGTATCAATTTTGTTTTTTTGCGATGTTTATTTGTAGGCAAATAATTTCTTGGCGAAACTAGGCACATTATTAAAAAACCGCGACGATCCAACTCCCGGCCCCGCGCGACAGCTCACTATAACAAGCGGCTAGCCATACCAATTGTACTTTGCCTGCCTGACTTGCGCATACACATTTTGCGACAAGCTTGTTGCGCTTCTCGGTTTCTACGTCCGGCGGGACTATTTAATTTAAAATTTAGTTTACGTCCGCACATGTACATTTGACGTAGTGATATGGACCTTGCTACGCTCGGCCCGTATAAGTCATTAAAAAATATCCCTGACACAGGAACCAGGGAGCTGCGAAGCGCCAGCGCGGATTCTCATGTAGTATGAATTTGACAAGAATTCAAAAAACAGACCGATCGGGCCCGGCATTGAATCCACTACCAATTGATCCGATCCATAAGCGGATACCTTAGCACTAGGGCATTTCGCCGTTGGTACAACTTTTGTAAAAAAAATAAACTCGTCAATACGCGCATACAACGGCATAACAGTTTAGAAAAACAAATGTTTGGGTTTATTTTTTATGAAAACGTATGTAGGTACACAAAATTTTGATTTATTTTTGGCCTTTGACATTCAAATAGAAGAAAATCCCTACGCTAGGTTTTCCTTTCAAACCAAAGAGATCGCATATTGTATCTATTTTGAGCTCTATTTGTGTTCAGGAGGCTAAAAATGGACAACTCTAAAGCTATATTATATCAAAATCCTAACAATTATAAGTTTAATTGTGTATGTGGGAAAAAACGTACTGCAGAAAGAAACTTTAGGGCGCACAAAAAAGAGTCCAGGTGCAACTGATTCTGGCTTCAGAATAAAATACAAAAATTGTTCTTTATTTAATTTTAAGGTATGTTTTCGGCCAGAATTCATGAAACATTGTGAAACCACTCATGGTGTGAGTCTTGTGCAAGAAAAACATCTGTTTCAATCAAACAATTTTTAACCTGTAAAATCTATAACTTTGGTAGAATTAGAAAGATCGTTCACATTAAATAAGTGGATTTTTAAAACGAAAATAAATAAACTATTGCTAAGAAATTGAGAAAAAATTTTAATAATTTATTTTGCACACAAGATTTAAGAACTTGTTTTTAATATAACCTTGATGAGCTTTTTAATATAAAAAATGTTTTAATTGAAATTTTAAGTTTAGTTTCCCTTATCTACAACTCTACACTCATGGTTGGTGACTCTACTATAGCAATGCGCCTTTAGCGTTTACACCATCGGATCTCATATTTCTTATAATTTTAACACAATGGCAGGTGATGTTATTTAACGGTATTTTAATAGTTTTAATCGACTGATATATAAATACAATTATTTCGAATCCATAATTTAAGAATATACTGGTATAATGCCATAATTTCAACTTAGTTTCAAATTTCAACTAAATACTCTGGTGTAAATACCTAACGTTCCTGATCCCTAACAGTGCGAGCTATAGTCTAGTCGCTTCGGACGTGGCACAAAATAACATTATTTAAAGTAACCAAAAACAATTTTTTTGTATACCCTAGGTTATTATTCACATAATAACTGATATAATTTAAAATTCTGTATTGGATGAAAAGCCAATAAAAATAAAATAAGTTAAAATATCTTGTTTTACGCGACTGAAAATTTCTAGTAGTATAAGGTACACCGGCAGTCCGATTCTGTTAGAGCATCCAAATTTCCGCTCTCTGGTAATAATATTGTAATTAAAACAATTTTCCTTCTATAAAAATATAGATATTCTGCTAAATTTCCTTTTGCTTAGTTTTCTTCAATCACACGGTTTTCTTTAACACCTCTCTTAGTTTAAACAGCAAACTCTTTTGTGGGTTTAAAAATAATATAACAACTTATAGAGGTTGTTATTTTCTATTTCCTAACCAAAATAAAAAGAGGTAATTATTCGGATTATTGTATGCACCGAATTTTTTCATGAAATTTTGCACAGACCCTAATTTTGGGTCGTAGAACACGAATCCGAAGTCAGTTTTTGGCGGTCTCGAATGGTTTTTCCGCAAAATTTTTTTTTAACTTTTAGGTTACCTTTTTTTATAGATTCCTTTAAGTTTCGACACTTTCACTTAAACATATCTGTAAACTTATAATTTTTATTTTATTTCGTCACACAAAACACCACATTTAGCCAAAAATAGCTAAGAAAATTGCTTTTTCCTATATAAAATTCCATTGTATTTGCTAGTAGACGTCATTACGTTCCCAGCTGTCAAATGTCCGGCGTTGCCAGGTTTACTTATTTTTCAAGAAAAAGTTGTAAATTAGGAATAATAAAAAAGATAACCATAACAAACTAAAGTTACTATTCTGTCCAACTTAGTCAACAACATTTTTTAATTTTAACCTACATCAGACCTAACCAAAATCCTATTGATCAGTAATCCAACACCTGCATGCTGATGCATGCAACCATATCTGAACAAAAAGGTGTATACCCAACCCAAGCAAACCTGAGCAAAAAGGTGGTCAGGTTAGCTCAGTTTTCATTGATATAGATACATATATATCTATATCATTGAAAACTGAGCAAACCTGACCACCTTTTTGCTCAGGTTGGGTGAGTAAAAAGGTGGTCAGGTTTGCTCAGTTTTCATTGATATAGATATATATGTATCTATATCAATGAAAACTGAGCAAACCTGACCACCTTTTTGCTCAGGTTGGGTGAGTAAAAAGGTGGTCAGGTTTGCTCAGTTTTCATTGATATAGATATATATGTATCTATATCAATGAAAACTGAGCAAACCTGACCACCTTTTTGCTCAGGTTTGCTTGGGTGTATACACCTTTTTGCTCAGATTTGGTTCCATTTTTAAAGCACCTGTCTGTCACTATTGCTGGCTAAATACTAAACTAAAGTGCTGTTACTAGGGAAAATAAAATGCCAATATTGCCATCTCTTTTTCGGATTTATTCATGGAAACCGTTAAAATTTGAGGGAAACACAATTTGTAAATTTGGCAACTGCGCGTCTTTCCATCAGAATGTGTAACAAGGAATTGCGTGTTTATTTTTTTCAGTTTTTTGATATTTTCTCTGTTTTTTTAATGTGTCTCTACATAAATTTGCCTAAATATGGTTCAGAAAAATAGTGTGTAATGACTTGTATAGATGTGTTTAAGTAAAAGTGCCGAAATTTAAAGAAATTCATTGAAAAACCTAACCTAAAAGTTAAAATATTTTTTTGCGGAAAAACCATTCGAGACCGCCAAAAACTGACTTCGGATTCGTGTTCTACGACCCAAAATTAGGGTCTGTGCAAAATTTCATGAAAAAATTCGGTGCATACAATAATCCGAATAATTACCTAAAAAGAAAATTATCTTATTTACAACAAAAATAAAAACACTGGAATGCAAGCAAGTTTGTATTAATCACTTCTTTTATGTTAGTCACGGCTCTCTCGACAACAGAAAATAAACAAAACTACCTATAATATAATTTAAAAAAAAAAAAAGAAAACACTGGCGTATAACCTAACCTCAAATATTTGAAGATTTTGAGGTACCAGTGTTGCCACTGCCAGAAATTTATTTATTTGATACTGGATTTTAATTGAGAAAGTACTAAATTTAATGAAAATATACTAGAACTTCACAAAACAGATGCACTGGCACAGGAGATATAAAAAACCTGTACTTGGTATAAAAAAATAAAATACGAAATTATTCCTAGTTTTAAAAATGAACCAATTACTTCCAATCTCTCAAAAAAGTAGGATCTAATCTGCGGCAAAACAAAACAAAAAATACGAGACCTGTAAAATATGAGTCGAGTAGGTATCTCTTAAAAACGTCGGATAGCATTTTCTACTAAGGTTTTGACTGAAGTGTACTAGCGTACTAGGGACATCTTAAAAAGGTTTTAGATCTAGTACAATTGAACTAGACTGGCAACACTGCTCACCTCCGGATCCTGAGACGTGTTGACAAATGCATCGATCCGGATCAGTTTACGAGCTTTAAGCGAATATACAATGGGCGATTTTATATCAGTCACCTAGTCATGACTACGTCACTTTATTTGGCAACGTTGCTCCAGAAACTCGGTGTTTAACCTAAAAAATCAAAGTATTAAGATTAAATGAGACAGTGTTGCCCAATCGTCTAACTAGATAATGATTTGGTCACTGATTTAAAAATGGCTCTTCTTAATTTAAAATGAGGTAGGTGCCAAATAACAACAAAGCCATTTTTAAATCAGTGACCAAATCATTACCCAGTCAGACAGGGCAACACTGTCTCGTTTAATCTTAATACTTTGATTTTTTAGGTTAAACATTGAGTATATAGAGCAACGTTGCCAAATAAGGTAACGTAGTCTTGACTAGGTCACTGATTTAAAATCGCCTCAAATAACATTGAGGTAACGTGAAGTGATCCCGAGTAATCTAATTTTTGTCAATAAAATACGGCTAAGTTCATGCGCTTGAAAAAATGCGAATTTGTTTCGAGTGCATATTATTCAACTTTCTTAAATTTAAAAATAACATTAATGCTACAGATCAAACTTAAACATTTTATTTATGTAAATAACAAATTTTTATTTAAAAATTATTTTAGCATTGGTTTGATGTCACCAGTAGGTACCTGTAACAAAAGAAAACAAAGCAAATAAAGTAGAAAATTACACAATTACATAATAATTTTAATAAAAGCACTATGTTCTACTGTTTACAGCCCAACTTGTTTATAGATATGTTATTCCGAATAGTAACAAGTGTATGGGGATATGGGATTTATATTCACATGATAAAAATGGTAGTTAAGTAAACGTGCTACAAAAAAAATTAGAGTTAATGAATCATGAGCAAAGAGTTTATTAAAGGAGAAAGAGCAAAATTTTACTTAAACAAAGTTGAGGTGGATTAAATAAATACTCTACAGTTTGCTTGAGTTTGAGCATGACTTGCATGACACATGGTTAAAAAAATTATAATCGTTATACTACCAGCAATTAGGTTTACAAATTGACCAGTATACCCACCCAGACAAAAATGTTTTGTTAGCTTAATTGGACAAAAGTTATTGGCGATTCAAATTAGGGAGCTTGCAACACTGTCTTGGCCAACTAGCGGCCGTTTTGGTACCAGTAGAAGGGGCAATGTTTACAATTTTTGAGCCGATTTTTAATCTTCGAAATTAGATTTATTCCGTAAATTATTGATGAAGTGCTAAATAATATTTAAATATAGGGACGAACTGCAACAAAATCAATAAAAAGAACAAAAAATCATTTTGAAATAATCCTACCGTACAAGCAGATTTGTAACTCTTCATTCGGCGAATTAATATTAGTGTTTCATTGATGCAAACGCAGAACATCCCTCTTAGGTTGCAGAATCCTGTGCGCTGATTGTTTTTTCGTGTTTTTTTAATAGTTATGTATAACACTAGTAAACGTTTTGAATATTAAAAAGTTTTTTCCTAAGCTCGTCCTGAAACTCTATCGATGACCATGCGCCGCATAACGGCCATTTTAGTAACTAGCACACAGCTGATTCGGTAATCTAACCTTAAACTTTTATCACAATTTTATTTATGTTTACATCCGAGAAGACGGGTTTACATTTTGTGTTTAATAGTTTGGTATCACTTTTCAGCTTTGATATTAGCTTTATTTCATCAATTTTTTACGAAATACTAAAATATATTTCAATATAAAGAAGAACTACATCAAGAATAAAAGTCAAAAATCATTTTGGAATAACTCTATTATAGTACCTATACCTATGCAGTTCGATTTTTTCAGTCATTCGGCGAATCACACTTAAAATACTGTGCAGTGTCTGTTTTTCTGCTCGATTTTAGTGCAAACTTTGAGTACAAAAACATTTTTTCCTGGGGGTTTTTGCAATATTGCAGTGAGTACGATCGTGAGTTATGAACCTGAATCTAGCGGCCAGCGGCCACCGGCTGGCTGCCGAAAACTTTGATGCGGAGTGTACCTTCCCGGCATTGGAAATCAAATAATTAAATACATACCATAAGCCAATCATGCACTTTAATGACAAAATTTTAATCTGCACTTGGTGAGGAGGTTTTAAGTTTTCTAAATAACCAAAATTACTAGAAAAATCAAAAAAGTAGCGACTACAGGGCTCACCCAAAAAATTCTAAATTAAAACTTCTTAAAAATACAAGCATATTTTAGTTCACATTTATACTTGGTGGAGAGATTTAGAATAATGCAAGAAATAACATACATAAAGGATTTGACAAAAATCAGAGGCTACGGGGTCGTTCCTAAAGTTTAAAATTTTCGTTATTTTATTAAATATAGCAGCATATTTTAGTTCACATTTATACTTGGCGGGCTGATTTAGAATAAGGCAAAAAATTACATACAGAAAGGATTTGACAAAAATCAGAGGCTACGGGGTCGTTTCAAAAGTTTAAAATTTTCATCATTTTATTAAATATAGCAGCATAGTTCACGTTTATACTTGGTGGAGAGATTTAGAATAACGTAAAAAATAACATACATAAAGGATTTGACAGAAATCAGAGGCTACGGGGTCGTTTCAAAAGTTTAAAGTTTTCGTTATTTTATTAAATATAGCAGCATATTTTAGTTCACATTTATACTTGGTGGGTAGATTTAGAATAATGCAAAAAATAACATACTTAAAGGATTTGACAAAAATCAGAGGCTACGGGGTTGTTTCAAAAGTTTAAAATTTTCATCATTTTATTAAATAAGTATAGCAGCATATTTTAGTTCACATTTATACTTGGTGGGTAGATTTAGAATATGGCAAAAAATAACATACATAAAGGATTTGACAAGAATCTGAGGCTACGGGGTTGTTTCAAAAGCTTAAAATTTTCGTCATTTTCTTAAATATAGCAGCATATTTTAGTTCACATTTATACTTGGTGGGCAGATTTAGAATAAGTCAAAAATTACAAACATAGAGGATTTGACGAAAATCAGAGGCTACGGGGTCGTTTCAAAAGTTTCAAGTTTTCGTTATTTTATTAAATACAGCAGCATATTTTAGTTCACTTTTATACTTGGTGGAGAGATTTAGAATAATGCAAAAAATAACATATATAAAGGATTTGACAAAAATCAGAGGCTACGGGGTCGTTTCAAAAGTTTAAAGTTTTCGTTATTCTATTAAACATAGCAGCATATTTTAGTTCACATTAGTGGGCAGATTTAGAATAAGGCAAAAATATCATACATGAAGAATTTAACAAAAATCAGAGACTACGGGGTCGTTTCAAAAGTTTAAGATTTTCGTAATTTTATTAAATATAGTAGCATATTTTAATTCACATTTATACTTGGTGGGTAGATTTAGAATAAGGCAACACTCTTCACTGTGAACTAAAATAGGCTGCTATATTTAATAAAATGGCGGAAAATTTAAGCTTTTGACACGACCCCGTAGCCTCTGATTTTTGTCAAATCCGTTAAGTATGTTATTTTTTGCATTATTCTAAATCTACCCACCAAGTGTAAACGTGAACTAAAATATGCTGCTATATTTAATAAAATAACGAAAACTTTAAACTTTTGAAACGACCCCGTAGCCTCTGATTTTTGTCAAATCCTTTAAGTATGTTATTTTTTGCATTATTCTAAATCTACCCACCAAGTGTAAATGTGAACTAAAATATGCTGCTATATTTAATAAAATATCGAAAACTTTAAACTTTTGAAAGGACCCCGTAGCCTCTGATTTTTGTCAAATCCTGTCTGTATGTTATTTTTTGCCTTATTCTAAATCTACCCACCAAGCATAAATGTGAACTAAAATATGCTGCTATATTTAATAAAATAACGAAAACTTTAAACTTTTGAAAGGACCCCGTAGCCTCTGATTTTTGTCAAATCCTGTCTGTATGTTATTTTTTGCCTTATTCTAAATCTGCCCACCAAGTATAAATGCGAACTAAAATATGCTGCTATATTTAATAAAATAACGAAAACTTTAAACTTTTGACAAAACCCCGTAGCCTCTGATTTTTGTCAAATCCTTTATGTATGTTATTTTTTGCGTTATTCTAAATCTCTCCACCAAGTATAAACGTGAACTAAAATATGCTGCTATATTTAATAAAATAACGAAAACTTTAAACTTTTGAAACGACCCCGTAGCCTCTGATTTTTGTCAAATCCTTTATGTATGTTATTTTTAGCGTTATTCTAAATATCTCCACCAAGTATAAATGTGAACTAAAATATGCTGCTATATTTAATAAAATAACGAAAACTTTAAACTTTTGAAACGACCCCGTAGCCTCTGATTTTTGTCAAATCCTGTCTGTATGTTATTTTTTGCCTTATTCTAAATCTACCCACCAAGCATAAATGTGAACTAAAATATGCTGCTATATTTAATAAAATGACGAAAATTTTAAACTTTTGAAATGACCCCGTAGCCTCTGATTTTTGTCAAATCCTTCATGTATGTTATTTTTTACCTTATTCTAAATCTGCGCACTAAGTATAAATGTGAACTAAAATATGCTGCTATATTTAATAAAATAACGAAAATTGTAAACTTTTGAAACGACCCCGTAGCCTCTGATTTTTGTCAAATCCTTTATGTATGTTATTTTTTGCATTATTCTAAATCTCTCCACCTAGTATAAATGTGAACTAAAATATGCTTGTATTTTTAAGAAGTTTTAATTTAGAATTTTTTGGGTGAGCCCTGTAGTCTTTACTTTTTTGATCTTTCTAGTAATTTTGGTTATTTGGAAAATTTCAAACCTCCTCACCAAGTGCAGATAAAAAATTTGCCATTAAAGTGTATGATTGGCTTATGGTATGTATTTAATTATTTGATTTCCAATACCGGGAAGGTACACTCCGCATCAAAGTTTTCGGCAGCCAGCCGCTGGCCGCTGGCCGCTAGCTTCAGGTTCATTCGTGAGTTTGATGACCTAAGTGAACAATCTGGCTGTAGGAAATACCATCGGAAATGCGTTTTGTCGTGTATTACGAATAAAATTCTATTTCAAAACATAAGTTTTTATCCTTTTCCAAAACAAGGAACAGCATTAAGTGGTTCGATGGTGATAATAAAATGATGTGTGGGAAGCTTGAAAGACTATGCCTAATATAAGAAGGTTTTCCAATAAATGGGTGACAGTGTATTCGCTTCATTTTACACAGCAAGATTTTTTGTTGAGCCTGGTAGAGGTAGGTATATGTTACTTTTATTAAAAGTTCTAACTCTTATTAGATATATTTTTGTTAATGAATATTAAATCTACCAGTTAGTTTTAAAAGTAATGAACTTAAATGTTCTGTTTAGTTTTTAACATTAGGTACACAAGGATTTTTTTAGTGACCATTGATAGCATTATAATTTCTTATAAAATGTGTTTGGGCAGATCTAGAATTTTTATAAGTTCAGTAGTTAACCTGTACTTTTTGAAATTAATACTAAATAGAATTTGAAAATGCTTTCCATAAGATGGCCAATTTAAGAGTTCTACCATTCTCCTTCATCTATATCCTTTTTTTACAATATCAGATGTAATAGTATATTACATAATAAGTGTTGAAAGTGACATTTTTCACACGAGTGGGAATGTTAATGTAATCCCATGAGTGTGGGAAAATTACTCTCACACGAGTAATGTACAATATTTTTCCTACAACCACAAAAATATTTACCAAAAAACTCCAATTCCTGTCTTTTTTATACCCCGACTTTTCAACACGTGTGCTGAAAAACTTTTCACCACGTGGCTGAAAATAAAAAAAAAATGAAATTGGCCCCATCTGTTCAAACGTCATGTTGACAAGTACTTTACAACACATGTGTTGAAAAGTACTTTTCAACACGTGTGTGATATAAGGCACTTTCTAGCCAAGTTAGCCGTGCTTTTTTTCTCACTTTCATAGGTGGTCGTAGGAAAAAGTATTATCTTGGAACAAAGTACAGTAATAATGGTAAATATAAAAAGCTTTATAAGGACTGTTGATAAATGTAAACAGAGATGTAAACCTTTTTATTTAAATTTATTTTAAAAACTAACAGGACTTTTTTAAAACGGGACACAGGAGGACAATGCACCCCTACCTCTCCTTTTTTCAGTGCCTCTTCTACTGACAAAAAATATTTAAAAATTTTTGTAAATTATATAAAAATGTCCGTGTGCAGTTATGATATTGGAGTTACATTATATAAAACTGTTCCTGTTCAGTTATGATATTGAAGTTAAATTATATAAAAATGTTCCTGTTCAGTTACGATAGGTATTGGAGTTAAATTTTATAAAAATGTCCCTGTGCAGTTAATTTATAAAAATCTGAGTTAGATTTAGTGATTATGTCAAAATCGGGATGACACATGCACTAGAATGGTTTGCTTGGGTTTGCTGGGGAATAAACTCTGTTTATTTCAGTGTTTGTTAAATTTTAGGTAAGCACCACTGCATAAGAGACTAAAAAGGACTACAGTTCCGTCCCAAAATTTACAATTTAGGATTTCCTTGCAATGCAGTTCTACTGATGCTGAGACAAGGATAGAATGAAGCACTTGTAAGTATTAAATTAAAATTTTTATTAGAAAGAGGTGATTGGAGGAGACAGGCTAGTTCTATGCAACTAGCAGTGTTTAATATATAATTAATGTGGGCTTCGTTTGTGTTTATTTAGCTACCAGGTAACTGCATAAAGAACCACCTGCCAAAAGTTGGTGCATGTCCGATAACCATATTAGGTGCACTTAGGGTTGCCAGACGTCTGGGAAAATCCCGGAATTTGTTAGGTCGTCCCGGATCCCGGAATTTTACTGTACTATCCCGGAAATCTTTAATCAAACAAAAATAAAGAACTTGCAGCTGACCTGCAAATTCAAATTAATTCCAGTTAGACTTGCCCAGAATTTGTCTTTTTTAAAAGGGCCTGAAATATAAGTAGTATTTGTAAACAATGTTACCGTTGTTCTTTTGGCCAAGCATATAGGTAGGTAAATTTTTTTACTACACCATAGAGCGTTTTTTTTTTTTGGTTGACAGGACGTCCCGGAAATTAGTCTTTCGAATCTGGCAACCCTAGGTGCACTTAGAATGGCTTCAAGTGAAACGGCGTACAGGCAAACCAAAAAATATAAAAATTGTTCAAGAGTGAAGTACCCCTATTTCGAGAAATACAGAAAAAACGTTATTAAGAAAAGTTGTTTAGAATTAAATGATATGTCCAAATATAAAATCATAGCCTTCTATTCAAAGAAAATATATTTTTATGAAAATTTTAAATTATCCCCATATAATGATTTTTTTTTATATACAACTATAATACATTTTCAAATTAACCACAATCAAATCACTTCTACATAACCTTCATCAAATTAAAGCAAATTTGTAAAATTTACTAAGATTTATATTTTCGAAGTAACCAAAAACTTCATGTCTATTACACACAAGTTTAGAATTTTGAATATAATCTTAAAAATAAGGCAAATACATGCACATTATTATTAGAAAAGTACATATTTGCCTTATTTTTAAGATTATTTGCGAAATTCGAAACTTGTGTGTAATATCGTTTCAACAGACAAAGTTTTTACTCAAAAAAATATAAATCTAAATTTTACAAATTTGCTTCAATTATTAAGTATAGTTGAATATAAAAAAAAATCATTATACGGGGGTAATTAAAACTTTTAAAAATATATATTTTCTTTGAATAGAAGGTTATGAATTTGTATTTGGACATATCTTTTTATTCTACACAACTTTTCTTAATAACGTTTTTCTGTATTTTTCGAAATAAGGGTACTTTACGCTTGAACGATTATTATATTTTTTGGCCTGCCTTGGCTTGCCTTTAGGCGTTATTTATATTTCGGTTGTGCACCTAATAAAAAAAATTCCCATTTGTTGCATGCTTAATGGACCACACAGACTATTTTTGTTTCAATTTTAAAAAGTCACTTTACATAGTATAGTACCGTTGGGGATACATAACTACTTCACTTGACATGCGGCCATTGTGGATATATCGAGGGATATATAATGTTAGATTGTATTTTTTTCCAGTATCCATAAAATAAATTTTATGGAGTAAAGTTTTAAGTTTTTAGACAGTCGATATTTAATCTGAAATTTTTGATGTTTATTTTGTTATGTATCTAAGAAAGTAATCTGTAGGGCTTGCAATCTCTGGATCCCGAAATCCCGGGATCCCATTAAAAATTCAGTCCCGAAAAACCCCGGAATTGGGCACTTAAGTCCCGCGATAAATAAATTATAAAATATGTTAAAAAAACCGAATTAAATTAACGCTTAAAGCATCATCGCAGTATCTTTCCTAAAAATAATGTTTAACGTGTGATATGGCAACCCTGGAAGATTAATTTAAGTACTAGATAGTACTAGTACTAGTAAAAGAATTCAAATTATTTTTACTTCTTATACTTTTGTGTCCTCAGTATAAACTTTTTGTTTTTATTTTATTTTAAAATTACAATAATGTAAATAAAAATAATTTAGCTTTATTAGTGTTACGATTTTTCGGGATCAATCCCGGGATCCCGGGATTTAGTTTCTTCGATTCCGAAAATCCCGGGATCCAAATATACGTCCGGGATAGCAAGCTCTAGTAATCAGCTAACATCCCTACTTTGTTGGTTTTTTAACATTGTTGCTGCTTAGTTATTTTCTATAAAACAACAATAACTTTGCGCGGTTGAGACATAAAAAAACATAAAACTCATGAAAGAAGTCAAAATATTATTGTCTACTTTTCCCTTAAAAACTTAACATGCAAAACATCGATACGTTTATCGAATTTTTGGTTTGATAAAATATATATGCTTTTTTTATGTGTCTACCCCTATCATCATTGGCATTGGTTTTTTTATAGAAAATAACTGAGTAACAATTTTAAAACAATGAAATAGCGGGATTGTTAATTATTAGTAGCTAACATATATGGATCTGTGCTAACATTAGAGACCATAATGATTTTTTTTATTTATTGTAGATATATTCATATGGTAACTGAAAAACCAACCATGGGATAATATCGAGGGGTGTCTCACTTGCTTTTTGAGCATACACGTATAGCGAAAAGTAGCATAATGTCAAGTACTGCCCCAGTAATGGGTACTCCCAAGTACTGGGTCTGTAATGCCATGTACTGCCACGTACTTCCATGGAATGCCAACTATTTTCGAATTAAATTTTTGCTTCCAAAACATTACATGATGGAAAGATACATGAAACAGGATGACAATTATTATTAAAGACTTCCAAGAGAATGCCATGAAATTCCATAGTAATGCCATGTACTGTCCTAGTAATGACATGTACTTCCAAGTATTGCCTCGGTAATGCCCAGTACTTCCATGTACTGACACGTACTTCCATTGTAATGCCAACCTAATGTACATGTATTGCCAGAAGTGAGACACCCCTTGGATAATATCATATAGTGGAAGAAAATGTACGAAATAATTGCTGGGAAAATAACTGAGATAAGTATATCCAACTTTAGATTATTTCAGCACATATTTTTTAACTTGTAAATGATAAGCACTTTGAGACACTTAGCGGAAATGATTTAAATTTTCGATTAGCATCTGCTTATCGACTAGTTATAACGTTTTGTGAAGAGCACTCGGCGTTTTTAAATAACTACCATCGTTTTCCAGAACAAGGAAATAGATGGTTTGGTTCTTAATTAAATTTACAGCAATTGAGTTTTAGAAATTGGCCATTTTTTATTGCCAAAAAAGGAATCATGTTTCAACAATAGATAAAATGTCGAATCTGTGTCAAATTCATAAAACACAAAGTGTTTTTTTTTTAACATTTTGCACAGCTCAGGTTTGCTCAACTCATCGAGAACCCAAGCTTAACGATAAGCAGGTGCTTATCATCATTTATGCTAAGAGTCTCAATACAAAATATTACCCTCACAGTTAATTAGTTTATATTTTACCATCACTCTTGCAGCAGTTGTATGCAATAAAGTGGGATGTTTATTGTAGATTATTATTTCCCTTGCTAAAGGAAGTATTCATGAACAATCGCCTCCAGTTTTTTTTTCAGATTTTCACGTTTTGGGGCCCCTATATCAAGTATGTCTGTCTGTTGAAGCGAAAACTTAAGGTCTTGTTGGCCAATATATTTTAAAATGTTTCCAAAAAAAGTTGGAGCTCCAAACTGAATTCCAGTGCGCACGATTTTTAACAGAAACAAATGCAAATTAAACCTGGCGATTTAATATTTTCTACTTTATATACTATCTATTGTAATAATTATTATAGTGTATCTAAACATACTACAATTTGACTTGTTATTGAAGACTTTTGCAGATTTTTTAATACTAACGTCAGAGCTGATAAAGATACTTCATTCAAAAAGTAGCTTTTTCCTTTCTAAATGATATTTTTATTATTTTCAGGTATATTATGGTATTAGTGGCAATTACAGAAAGAATATATTGATAGAGTTGGGTATATTGGCTTTTGATAAATTATTTTTATTGCAAAATAAGAAATTAAAAGTATTAAGAAGGTTAAAAAGAGGTAAACATTCTTAACAATTAAGTTGGTTACATTTTAGTAACAGTCTCTGCATAAATATTTTAATGAAAAATTAATTGTTAAAAAAACATGACTTAATCTGGACATAATTTTGAGATAGCTCAATGAAAGCACAAGTTTAACGACTTAATGACAAATTATTTAATTTTTTTTTTAGCAATAAAGATTCTTATCGACGCAAAGCCAAATTATTGATACAGAAGTTTGTATTTGAAAAAGATCGCAAATTTTACATAACATGATAAAAATAGAACCTTTCAGCCAAACCCTAAATTCTAGACTATTTTATTATATTATAATACAATTTCAATAAATAATGCAATGTCTAACATGTCTTTTATTATTAATGTGTATTCCCAATTCTTAAAGTATCTTAGAGTAGGTATTTAGTTAGTGAAATAAAACTAATAATTATGGATTATTTTATTCATCAGCAGTCAAAAAATTTACAAGCACACTGATTTTAACCGAATATAAAATTGCTTATTCCTTTAAGGCCTGGTTTACCAGTAATATGTTAAGCAGTTAGGAAAAATAAATCCGTTTGTACGAGGAATAAACTGCTGTTTTTTTTTGTTTGGATATGCCTACTGTCCAACATATCGCCAGAGTTTAGCCCAGGCGAATAGGTTTTCTAAACCGTTTAAATAAATAATAAATTCGTTATTTGTACAAAATATTTTTTAAATTTATTGCAAACAGTGTATCTAAATTAGCTTACACCTTTTTTCAGGCCTTTTGAACTTGCAAAAAAAAACTAAACCAATACAATAATCGAAAAATATAATTCATTTAATATATGAGCCCGGACTTATCTCGGCTGGCGATTTTTTGCTCGGATATGCAAGTTATTTTGTATAATTGGTAAGAACATGACTTAAGGTACAAATTCACGATGATCTATTTTCCTGAGATTTTTATGTCATGATTTTTTTATCATACATGATACATGATATGAATAACAAAAAAATCATGAAACAGCAATCTCGGGAAAATATGTCATCGTGGATATGTATTACATAACTAAACACTTGTAATGTGACAGCCAATATGTTAATGATATTGCCAAAGGTGGATAAATGTTAATTAAATGTATTACTTGATTCAATAGCTTGCGAACCCGCCTGTGAATAGGTATACTGTTAATATAAAAACTCATTAAAACTAATAAATTTTATTTATATACCTAAATATTTTAACATCACACAAATTTAAAGACTGTACTAGGTAAGTACTAATTTAGCATAATATATAACCATTAGGCAGTGACGGTTGGTGAAATTTCAAAGTTGTATATCTCTGTTCCTATTTACTTACAGGACCCATACCAAATTTAGGAGTTTTAATAGTGAGCCCACTGGAAATGTTTTGATAAAGAAAAAAAGCATTTTGTAATTTGCGAAAAAGAGTCAGCCTTACAGGAATTTCTCATATTGTTAACTTCTAGTTGATCCTGGGAAATTTTAAAAGCCCTAGTAATTTCATGAGGTTGAGTTGAGAGGTGTTTGAAGACATATATACATAATTTTAATGAACAAACCTAAAACAAAAATTCCAGAAGTTACAAAATGTGTATCAGTACTTGAATAACATGGAAAAAATGTGAAAATATGTCTCTAACACATTGATATTAATTTTGTCCTTACAAAGTATGTTACTAGCAAGCCCAAATGCTTTAGGTTTCTCATCTTTATTCCTACAAAATGTTGGCAAGCCTAAATGTTTTAAATAATACTACCTATGAATTTCCTAAGATAAAATTGATTTAAAATTCATTCCATGATCTCTTTTAAGATAGAGACTTTAACAGAAAAGTACTTAAATAAAGGTTCTTATTTACTTTACAGGCATTAGATGTAGATACAACATAATCATCCCTCGAGTCATCTTTTTGTTAAATGTTATTAGTTTTGTATTATTGAAAATTTTTAACTTTTAAGTTTATAATCCCTTAATCATAAATATACTGATTTTAGTTATCAATTCTTTGTTTCCTGATATTCCCAAGAGTAAAAGTAAACTACTCAGATTATCTTGTATACTGTACAAATCTGTGTAATGACTGTAAACAAAACTCATTTTAAATTCCGCTTTATGTTATGACTAGTATTAATATTTATTTATATAGAGTTAAGGTTGGTTTATGCAGACCACTTTAAATTTAAATTTAATTTTGCTTTAAGGGATTTTCATTGAAATTTAAAATTAAAGTAAAATTAAAGTTGTGGATAAACGCTCTTATGCCTTCATGTGTATTTAACTCTTACTAAATTAAAAGTAAAGTTAAATTAGGGTTAAATTAAATTTAAAGTGGTCTGCATAAACCTACCTCTACTTACCGTTTTTTTCTAAAATCCCATGTATTTATGTGTTTGGCTTTCGTTTAAAAGTTTTTCCCTTCAATCACATTCCTACAGGCAGGTTCCTCAAGAAATTTAAAAAGAGTCAAAAGGGTCAAAAACATGTAGTTACAATGTCGAAACTCGCAAAAAGTTTTAAAAAACAATAGGATTTTCACTAATAAATACTAATAATCACGAACTACGAGTAAAAACCGCACAGTTGACAGTAACCTAAAAGTAAGGTTAGCATTAGTTTGACAATCCTCACAACTCCGAATTACCGCACAGGTTCCTGTAATTTTTCATCTAGATTGCCATGTTTGGCCGTTAAAAATCAGCTGCTCGAGGAGGTGACAACGCTGACTTACTTAATTTGAATCGCCAATATAGTATGCTATTACGGGTATAAACCATAGACAAGATATATTTAGACCATCACAACGTATTCGCGACACCAGCTGAATCCGTCCAATGTATGGGCGAAAAAGTGCGTTTGTACGCATTGGGCGCCAGTCAGATTTTTAAACGACGGTCCTCTCGAGGCATGCGCACTCGAGACGTCTCGTAAAAGTGGTTGTTGAACTCAATGACGCAACGCGGCGATCAGAACCGGGCCGAAAAAATCTCAGTCATTTGTATGTTATGGTATTTTTGGTTGGGGTGGCGAATATAGCGAACCTCTGAAGCTTGTTATTTCGATACAAAAATAGTCTTTACAAAGTGTTACAGACATTTCATATGTTTCGCCAATTATGTATCCAACTTTTAAATATAAGGACTTATTTCGTAGTCTATTTCTTACAAGTAGTGCATAAATACAAATAGTTTAATTCCAAATTTAAATTATATCAATATGTGAAAGAATAGGAGGTAAAAAATATAATTTATCTTAAATGCACTCCGGTGTTGAAGTGAATACACACACGGAGAAGTAGAAATATTTGTCCGTGACTTATATTGAGTGTGGTCAAGGTGTCAGAAAGGCACTGATGGGGTGTGTGTGTATTAGGGGCATTGTATAAGGGGTAAGATGGTGTAAGAAGGTCATATATAGTGTCAATGCCTCCTTCCCCTATATTGCATAAGGGTGAGTGTGACCAAAAGGCATATTTGCGCTTTCGCCAAAGGGGCACTAAAAATACTAGTGGATTAGGGTAGAGGGGAGTATTTTAAAAGGGATGGCGAAAGAAAAAAGTGCTTTCGCCAAAGGATCGCTAAGATATCAGTGGATTAGAAGGGTGTGTCCAAAAGGCATATTTGCGCTTTCGTCAAAGGGGCACTAAAAATACTAGTGGATTAGGGTAGAGGGGAGTATTTTAAAAGGGATGGCGAAATAAAAAAGCGCTTTCGCCAAAGTATCGCTAAGATATCAGTGGATTAGAAGGGTGAGTGTCCAAAAGGCATATTTGCGCTTTCGTCAAAGGGGCACTAAAAATACTAGTGGATTAGGGTAGAGGGGAGTATTCTAAAACCGATGGCGAAAGAAAAAAGCGCTTTCGCCAAAGGATAGCTAAGATATCAGTGGATTAGAAGGGTGTGTCCAAAAGGCATATTTGCGCTTTCGTCAAAGGGGCACTAAAAATACTAGTGGATTAGGGTAGAGGGGAGTATTTTAAAAGGGATGGCGAAAGAAAAAAGCGCTTTCGCCAAAGGATCGCTAAGATATCGGTGGATTAGATTGACATGGGGCCGTAAGTAGTAGCGCTTTCAGCAAAGTATCAAGTGCACACACTGTAAATAGGTGTAAAAATATCTACATCTTACCCTAGAACTTGGTTTGTTCAATAATTATACAGGATGGGATGCCAATCCAATAAAATATACACATGTAATTTTTTTGATTTACTATTTTACTTCTTAACACAGTTGCATATTTTATTTCTATTGTTTAGAATACTATGTTTATATTTTATTTCAACTTTCAATTTTGTAAATGTAACGTTTAAAAAATTAAGAGGGGGGGGACATTAAAGAGACGCACTGTATATATATAAACTGAGCTATTTTCGAGGAATTATCGACAGTTTTGTATAGCAGGAAAACTCAGATTTAAGCCAACAAACTATACACTTTTTGTTAAAATCTCACTAATGGTTACATTTTTATCATTAATAAAAAGAATAATTACAAGTAATATATTTAGCATTTATTACTCGATAAAAGATTAACGTCATGTGAAATAAATTTTGAAGTACGGTCCTGTCTATCACAAGGCAAACGTTCGACAATGCGCAAGCCCGCAGAGGACCGTCTTTGTTTACGGATTCAGCTCGGTAAATTTGCCGCATTCGTAATTGACATTATTTCTCTACTATATATTTTCTCTATGGTATAAACACAGAACTTGAGGTAAAAATAAGAAACAAAATTGTACTCAAAAATTTTGTAACGTAGGTAGTGATAGCTACATATATTTTTTTTCCTCCCTTGGGCTCCGTCCGAGACCGGAAGCACTGCGGCCACTAGAGGCCTATTGTGCCTACCCAATAACTTTTGTTACACCCACTCTGTTATCCCAGTTTCCTGCACAAGCCTGTACAGGTCCACCAGGGAGTGGGTGATCAATTCCTCCGGTTCTAACTTTGGTTGCCCGAATAGTTGGTGGCGCTTGCGATCTAGTGACTTGCAATTATAGATTATGTGCTGAACTGTTTCCCTGTCCCTACCGCATTAGCTACATATATAACTAAGATATTAATGACAATATCTTACCTTATCAAGGTTTCGTGTCCAAATTTTTTCCTTGGCAGTAAGGTATTTTGCCGAATATTGATTGTGTCTGGGATAATCTCTCAAATAACATTCATTTAGAACTCCATTCCTTACATGTAGGTTTATCAGGAAGTATGTTTTTGAGCTTTATCTTCCATCAAAAGTTCGATTTTTAGGGTTAGGAATTCTCATTCTTTAACATAAATGGATAATAATGACAAGAGGATAGTAGTTAAGGAAGCTGAAAAGCAGCAAATTTTTTATGTAAAGCATTTTAACGCAAATTTTAAAAATTAACAGAAAAATTTTACAAATTTGGCTGGTATCTGTAAGGTATTTTATGGTTCAATGGTTTCATTCAACTTACCTTAGAAATACATATACATATGTTCAGAAGTTTATTTTCTTCTATATTTGTGTAATTTTTCTATTCGCTTTGCCTATTTTCCCAAAATTTTTTTTTTGATTCAAAATAACTTTGCTTTAAATAAATACAAAACGCTTTGTTGACATTAAAATCTGACGTTTATCATTCGAGTTTTCCCGAAACTGCGACCTTTGGAAGCGATGTTGCGCGATTGCTGTTTCAAGTAGGCCTGGGCCGGCTTTGATTAAATCTTGGGTAACTTGACCAAAATTTAACAACGCAATAAAATTTAACACGTTGTTAGCTAATCACGAATTAAATGTTCTTTCTGCAACCCGCTGTTAGTATTAATAATTCATGTCCTGTATTTTCTATGTAGGTACCTACTTGTAAATTGTAAAATGGATTTTCCGTTGAAATAAATAAATTAAATTAAATAAAAGTCCTGATTGTTTTCAATATAATTCTGTTCTACTGCATCCAACTAATTATTTTATCCATCCATCCTAGAAAGTTTAAACATTTCTCCATTCCTTTTTCAAAGTTCTTTGCTTTGCTGATAAGGGGAATACTTAAGTAGTTAGTAAAATATTTAACTATTTTGTGGATTATCTTGGTAGGCATACCAGCAAAACTGTTGCTTTCATAAACGACACGGTAGTCCTAAAAAATAAATTGATGGATAAATAATGGACATCCAAAGAAAAGATACAGGCTTTATTACCTTTTTCACAAACTGAAACAGCTTCCTGTCTATAATACCAAGCCTTAATGTCTCTGTACATCTTACCAAATTATGTATGTAAAACTAAATTATTGGTTTAATAGCTACAATAACAATATACATTCCAAATGTCTCAAACTTTATCAAAAAACAGGCGAAGATGCACAAGCAGCCTATTCAAAAAAATGTAAACAAAGCAAAAAGATAACGTCGTGACGTCACAGGACATAACCTCATTTGGCTGACAGATTGAGCTGATTGAGCACTCCTATCTAGTTTAGTAACCTTGGCCATGAACACCTTAAGTAAGCGCAAAATTAAAATGTTTTGCTCTAAAGCGCAAAATTAAAATGTCTTGCTCTAAAGCGCAATATATTGATCATCTCAGCCCAAAAGCCTTCTTTCTATTGTAATTTTAGAAAAATATCTTTATATAACGCAAAAACATTACAAAAAATAATTAGCCATTCTTAAAGAACAACAAAATAAAATAGTATAAATGAAATCTGTTTTAAGTTTTGTACCTATGTCAGCACCTGTTTTGAAAATAACGTCGATATTACGATTTCTACATAATAACAGATTACAATATTAAGATGGCTATGAAAACAACATCACCTTCACGATTTGATGGTATTAGGATTAGCGATGAACTACAGAACAGGAGATCCATGGATCTAGAAGGCTTTGGAAAATAATGATAACTCCGTCTGTCAAATATTAGTATGTTTTTTATTCGTTTTTCGCTTATATGTTTTGTTGTCAGTTATTGGTTTGGGAAAAAATGGTTTTTACCCATTCAGAAAAGTGTGATATGTTGGAATCCTATTTAGTGTGCAGAAAATCATCTTTGGGAGCAAGAGAATACTACGCTCAATTATATCCACTTCGCATTCAACCGCATGCGCGGCGCTACCGAAAATTTAGAAGCAATGAAAGTGTTTTTGCCAAAATAAGGACAAAAAAGAATTTCATAATAAACGAGACCATGGAAACCGCAGTTATTGGATATTTTGAAGCCTACCGTGAGAATTCCATACGAGATATTGTCAAGGATTCTTGTTTGTCTTATGGTACTGTTCATAGGATTTTGAAAAAGTACAAATTTATTCCTTATACCAACGATATATGTACACCTAGATAATTTACCAGAATACAACGTCGTGGAACCCTTAATAAATGAGCTTTGTGTGATCTATAGTAGATGGTGCGGAAAGGCTTGTAAGTATCACTGGTAGATGGCGCTATAACGACACTGGCTAAATCGATTTGTAGCAAATAACTGCGAACACTGATAGAAGGCGCCAGCAGCTAGTAGCGACGCAATAGTGCGAACGCTTTTTAATAGATGGTGTTAACACGCCAGCAGTGGCGGGTTAACCCAAGGAGTTCTATGTGTTCATAAATCAGCGACTGTGAGAATCGACGGAACAAGAAATTGACTTGGTGCGATTACAGAAACCCACTTAAGTGAACTTGCAGATAGCAGAAGGTTAGATGTTACTATAGTAATTCTGAATGAGCTAAATAAGCAATGTACTAAAATACTTGCATCTTGCATCTGAAAGTTGACTTGCATATCTTCTCTAATTTTACTGTTATATGATATTTAATCCGAATGGTGCAGTACATTAACTGCTTTCTGCCTAAACCTCCTCGGTTCCAAAAAAAAAAATAACAATCTTTTTTACTAAATACGTACATTTTTTATTAATACGTATTAATTAAAACACAAAATAATAATAAAATTTTTAAAGGTGTTTTAAGTTTTAGCGTTGCTGTACTTACTTGGTTACAGCTGCACTTACACTGGTTGACTACGTATCTTGTCATTTTATTTCTCGCTAAAAGATTTGCGTGATCTGCAAGTGATTTTTTTTTTGTTATGCAGGGTTAAAGTGTTTCTTTTTAACGTTTCGACATTTAAAAGAAAATGAGTGGTGGTAAGTTTATCTCTATGCATTTGTATGTTATGTACATAATATGATGCATTTACATACTATAACTATAATATTTAATAACAATATATTATAATTTTTTTCTAATTTTTACTTTAAGTCAGTAATTTCTGGCGTTGTACTACAAATGTACCTGTAAAATGTTTAAAAATATTTCTTTCAACGCTATAATTTAAGTTCTGTCTGCAAAGTAATGAGTAGACTTGGCCAGCTGGGTCTGTTAGCAGAGGCGTCGATGCCGAAAATTAAGTACGTACTTATACGATATTTGACAAAAATATAAAAATCTACAAGAGAAAGAAAGCCCTCAAATGAAAAATCCCGGGAATGCATGAGAAAACTGAGAGATAAGATCAAAAATAATCCGGCTTTGCATGAGGAGCAAAAATGAAGAGAAAGGCAAGAAAAGAAGCCTAGAAAATGAAATTAATAAGGAATCTTGATGAGAGGGAAAAAAGAAAGATAAGAAGAAACTAAAGAGAACGAAGTAAAAGGTAATGTCATGCCAAAAAAAAAGAAAAGATGGTCGAAGCAGTTCAAGAATTCACTGACCCTGTTTTTGACTAGCCTACTGTTTAAGTTGAGCCCATTGTATCTAGGCAGCGTATAAAAGGGAAGCAGATACAAACAAGAAATCGGGATATAATGAACAATAAAATTACGATATTGCAGGAAAAAACTACGAAAATCAGAAAGGCACAAAAATATAAAAAGAAGTTAATTAGGAATAAAGAAAATATATCCAACACACCTATAAGGAAAAAGCAAAGTAAATACTTAAGGACCAACAAGTTACCCCAGAAGTAAAACAAAATTTTCTTTTAAGAATAGTTTTAAAGGATCAAATTAAAACTAATTATCAAGAACAACAAACCTTTGCCGATAAAAGAAATTGTGTGCGTTGCATTTCTGGAAGGATTATCAAAATCTATAGATTAAAGAGCGCATTAACCACATTCACTTCAAAAAGATTACTTCAAATTAAAGTAAATAAATTTGTTTTCTAAGAATTCAGGCATTTAAGTTTCTTAGTTTCTCACCTCCGTTTATAATATTTCATCTTCGTTAACTCTACTTTTGGTTGTCATTTTTTTTTTCAGAAAAAAAAACATTTTAAGCTTGACCCGTTTTAACATCTTATCACCTGATATAATCAAACATACCTGCAAAAAATACAATATTTATTTTTTTTAATTATCAGTTGCAAAATCCACAATCTCGTAAAAATGACCCATTTTCTTAAAAAAATCCTTTTAAAAATACATTTCCCACAAATATATTTTTTAGAAAACATAGGGATTCTAAATTTAAATAATGTATTTCCGAAAAATTTTCGTATATTAGTCCAAATGGACAGAAGGTATAAGTAAATTTAAAAAATGCTATAATATTGGTAAGTTAGCATAAAAACCCGTTCTGTTTTCGCAAGAACAGGTTTGGATATTTCGTCCATTATGAAATAGTGTACATTTCTTAGAACCCTAAAGAATAAAGAAGTAATGTCGCACTTGAGATTGCCTGTTTTTTTTGTTCTGTACTTTTGTGTAGCTCGAGGTGGTAGACGAACTTCTAAATCAGTTCCTGCTGCTGCCGAACGCAACAACTCGATTCAGCCGCCCGCCACTGAAGCTTGAAGGTCGGCTAGCCAATTCGTATTTTGTGCTAGCCAAGCCGATAGAAGATTTCATATTTCACTGGGATTGCAATATTACAATACTGTGAGGCCGCCACGTCTCGGGTCTAATGTCGCGACGGAGTAAAAGTGTTACGATATTACTTCTCTCTCTTTTTAAAATATAGAATGGAATGAGACTCGATGTATTCGAAGCGCGGCGTTTCATGTCGTAGGAAAAGACCATTTAAACTGACCAATAGCAAAAGGTATCCCATAAAACCGCTCCAGTGAAACATCTAGGTGTACATATATCGTTGCTTATACTTAAGTACCGACCAGTTCAAGTGCTTTTGGCAGGGGATCCAGAAAGAAGACTTGTCTTTTGCCACTGGTATCTTAACTTCTGTCGGCAAAATGTAAATAACTTTCGTTATATTTTATGGACCGATGAATCAAATTTTTCAAATTCTGGAATGTACAATAGAAAAAACCATCATTACTGGTCAAAGGAAAATCTTTTGTTAGTACATCCAAGAGGTCCACAAGTCCGTTTCAGTTTTAACGTTTGGTGTGATATAATTGGTTCACAAATTGTGGGTCCGTTTTTTTTATGAGGGCACCCTGACTGGTGAAAGGTACATAGAACTTATGACTGGAATTCTGAATAATTTCTTAGATGACCTAGATCTTATAAGTAGGCAGAATCTGCATTTCCAGCAGGATGGCGCACCTGCCCACAACTACAGAGGTACTTACCCTAAGTACTATCACAGGCAATATAACTATACAGACGAAATCTCGCGTGGGAATCAAAGGCGAACCCCAAATAAATTCACAATATTGTATGTGGTTCCGTACCACACCGACACCGACACGACCTTGGGAAACATACTTGTCTGGGGAGAGGACGATTTTGGGGAAATACGCCTCTAGGTAGCGGACGACCTTGGGAAAAATACTCGTCTGGGGGGAGGACGACCTTGGGGAAATACGCGTCTAGGGAGAGAACGACTTCGGGGAAATACGCGTCTATGGAGCGGACGACCTTTGGAAGAATACTCGTCTAGGGAGCGGACGACCTTGGGAGAAATACGCGGAAATACGTGCAACAAATGTTTTTTTAAGTAGTGACACTACCTAAATAAAATACCACCGAAAGTTGATGCATGCCTAAAAAACATATATGCTGCACTTGGAGTCGCTTAAACAGCATACAGGGTACACAGAAAAAAATAAACTGTTGAAATCATAGAAAAAAACTTTAATTTAACAGTTTGTGAATATTAAATACAAGCAATGGTTTTTGGGAATTAAATAAAACATCAGAAAATGTTAACTTTTGTTAATTGACTTGACAGACAAAACAGTCCAATGAAGTATTACCTTATGGTATTATACTCCAAGGCGGTTAGTTTAAGCAAAAAGAGATATTTAATCAAGAGCATATCTGTTAGATGAACAAATAAAGTTTAACAAATTTTGAATTTCGTCCTAATATCGAAATAAATTTTCTTCTAACAGTTTTTTAATTCAATCAACCATGTGGACGTTAACATTCATGGAACTATTGATCCAATCTTTTCTTTTTTTTCTGTGTAGGCAAAAAAATATGAATGTCATTCAAGAGTAAATACCCTCATTTCAAAAACTTGGGCAAAATGGTATAAAGAAAAATTGTTTGAAATTAAAAGTTACTGCCAGATTTAAAGTCATACCTTCCTAACTGAAAAAAAATTGTTTTAGAGAAAATTCGAAGTATCTAACCCTCTATTTTTTTATTATTCAACTTAGGCACATATTCAACTAGAGCCAAATAAATTCAAATTGGTGTTAATTTAATTGAAATTCTTTTTTAAGGATCCCCAGACTGCTGTTGCAATGATAATTAATCTAACTTTAGAATTTAAAATATGATCTTTACTGAAAGCTACTTATTCATTATTGTAACGCATATATCAATAGTTATTTAATATACAAGGGAAAAAAGTATTAGATTTTAGCTCGAGATTGTGTTGTCTCCCGACGCGAAGCGGAGGGAGACAAAAAACCGAGAGCTAAAATCTAATATTTTTCCCGTGTATAATAGGTACACTATTTTTTTCTGTGACGGGAAAAACGACGATTTAATATTGAAAAAACATATTACAATATCACAGATTGTAATCTGTGACAATATATTAAAGTCAGAAAATTATCGATGTGAAATTTGATTTTTTAAACTGGTAGGCTTTTGTACTTATAGCGACAATTAGATTTGCGTTGCTAAGGAACCCTTTAAAGTAATCAAACATCTGTCATTTTAATTCTGTGATTTGATTTAAAAATTGCGAACTTAGTGGTTGTTTAGTAGTTATTTTGAATAATATAAAGTTAAAAAATGTCTGATTCCGAGTTTTCTCTGACTCCACATTTAATAATTGTACTTTTGATATAAAGGAAATGTAACTTTTGTATAATAAAATATTCTAAAATTAAATATCTACCTTTACTTATGTGTATATATATCCGGGAAAAAAGTACTCACTTTTTTCGCGGGGAAAAAGTAATTTCATAAAAAGTGACATTTTGTTACCTGTCAACAGAGATAAAATGTCAAATGTTTTTCCCGTCACGGAAAAAAAAGCTTTTATCTAAAGCCAAAAAAATAATATTAAATTCTTTTATTAAAATATCAAGGACAATTTATGATTATTAACACTAATAAATTGTCCTCCGTATTTAAATAAAAGAATTTAATATTATTTTTTTGGCTTTAGATAAACGCTTTTTGATATCTGCGTTATAATAACACAATAATTAGCTTTAAGTAAAAATCATAGTTTAAATTGTAAAGTTACATTAAGTATCCTTGCAACAGCCGTAGCGTCTGGGGTTCCTTGAAAAAAAGAACTTCAATTAAAATCACACCGATTTAAATGAATTTTTAAAATATTACGGATATTATGTGATTTATTTTACTCTAGTTAAAAATGTGCCTAAATGGAATAATTATAAAACCAAAATACGGGGGTTGCTTCGAATATATTCTAATTTTTTTTTTCAGATAGGAGGCTATTAAATCTGGACATAGCTTTTAATCATTTTGCCCTCTTTTTTAAAATAAGGGTACTTTACTCTTGAATGAAATTTATATTTTTTGCCTACCCTGTATGCTGTTTGAGACTAAGAGACTCCAAGTGCAGCAAATATATTTTTTAGGCGTGCACCAATCGAGGCACCAACTTTCGGAGGTATTTATATTTAGGTAGTATCACTAATAAAAAAAAATCCATTTCTTTCACACTTAGTTTTATGTACACAGGGTATTTTAATCTCCGTTATAAATACGTAAAAACATTTCATACTTTTCAGATCTTTTCTTTTTGTGAAGTTCATTTTTTTGAATGAAAAATTATTTCTTTCTTTTTAGTGCACCCATTTTCCCTCCCTTTTCATCTTACCTACCCCTCTTTCAACCTGTAATGTCCATGTATATTTTCTGACCTCAATAATTCCGAAAATGACATATTAGTTAACATTTTTGAAGAACTTCCCACCCTCTCCATTTATCCCTCCCCATCGTCAATATTTTTAACATCCGTTACACAAAATTAGATTTTCTGACCTCAATAACCCCGAAAATGACACAATGGTTAACATTTTTGAATAAATTGCCAGTTGCTCCTTTTAATCCCCCCTCGTTAATTTTCTTAACATCTGTTACACATAATTAGATTTTACGACCTCAACAACCCCGAAAAATGACATATGTAACATTTTTGGAGGAATTCCCAGCCGCTTCTTTTTATCTCCTCTCCCTCACCGTTAATTTTTTTTAACACCTGTTCCATTAAATTAGATTTTCTGACTTAAATAACCCGAAAATAACATATTAGTTAACATTTTTGGAGAAATTCTAAGTCGCTCCTCCCCACTCCCCGGTCATTTTCTTAACATCTGCTAGACCTTCTTACCTCAATTACCCCGTAAATGACAAAGTAGTCAACATTTTCGAAAAATATTCAGCCGTTCCGGTTCTATCCCCTCTCACCCCTACCCCTTATTTTTTTAAAGTTAAATACCAGCAAAATCATCGGGCCCTCATTTTAAACACGGCGGAGAAAAAATTATTGAAATCGGTGCCCCAATTACGACGTATACTGACAAAATTTGTCGATCTTCACGTTTTTTTTTTTAGTTTTCATAATTTTTTTAGGTTTCCTCTCAGTTTAAAAAGAACCTTAAAATGGGACCACTCGGAAGAACTCATCTACAAAACAAAAAAAAATTCATCGAAATCGGTGAATTCGTTCGAAAATTACGCGTGAACATCCATAAAAAAAAGAAAGGGGTCGTTGATAACCTCCTCTTGTGAAACCAGTGAAATAAAAATAAAAAACGTAACCATTCTACTTTATCTATGGATTTAAATTATGTATTTGCGGTACAACGAATTTTTTTCTGTATGACTTTAAATATTTTAAAAACTGACGGTATAAAAATCATTTGTCACAGTAGCTTAATATAATTGCCGGTATCAGTTTATACACATGTAATTCGCACGATAAATTTACTGAACGGCGCGGCGGACAGGTATCATTAGAAAAGTGGTGGTTTTGGTTAAAAACGTTTAGCAACACCGACAAGATTTGACAGAGTGATCGCCAGGCGTATGGTGCAAATTTCCGCTTAATTTATTGGCGTGTGAATTGGTATCGCCATCTTACGACAAGGTATCGATCTAGTTGGCCTGTTGTATTTAAAGTTTAGTCTGTATAGTTATATTGCCTGTGGTACTATTTTTAATGATCAATGGATGGGAACAAATTGCCCTATTCTGTGGCCTGCCCGGTCACCAGACCTAACCCCGCTTGATTCCTTTTTGTGGGGTTATTTAAAGAACCAAATTTACAAGCAAAGGCATGATAACGTTTATGCCTTAAAGACTGCCATAAGGGAAAAGATAAACCAGATAGATGGTAGGACAATACTAAGTAGAGTTGGAGCAGTTCAGAAACGTGCGCAAAAATGTATTGAAGAACGGGGTGGTATTTTTGAGCATCTTTTAAGAAAAAATTAGATATTTTGTTTTGGTTTATTATAACATGTTGAGTAAAATAAAGTTTGTAAATCTAACTTAATTGCTTTCGTTTGGGCTTCATAACCCAATCAATTTTCATCCTAGAAGAAAATTTATTATAACCTTTTTTGTTTTAAATTGGAAGTGTTAACCGAAAAAATATAATATACAGGGGTGTCCATTTAAAAAAAAAGTATTTTATTTCAAAACTCGAAAACACGATGCTCAATTGTTTTTTGCGTTCTCCTATTTTAATGAGCGTTAAAAATACTACTAGTTTGCTAATTTAACCAATTCTGTATCTATAATAATAACAAAGTTACCAATGGTGTACACTTGGATCACCCTGTATTTATATATATATATATATATATATATATATATATATATATATATATATATATATATATATATATATATATATATATATATATATACTTTGTTACTTTTCTTGAACCATTTATAATATATATTTTTTATTGTTTGTTTCTTGGGATTAGGTTCATTATAAAAACATTTTTTTTTTTATTATTTTTTATTAAAAGTCCATTGACGTTTCGACCCCTTTTCGGGTCATTTTCAAAATGTTTTTTTTTTTTTTTATTTGGTTTGTTAAAAGACCTTGAAAACTATAAGGTCTTAGAAGGACTATGGTATAGTCCTTCTAAGACCTTATAGTTTTCAAGGTCTTTTAACAAACCAAATAAAAAAAAAAAAAAAAAAAAAAAAACATTTTGAAAATGACCCGAAAAGGGGTCGAAACGTCAATGGACTTTTAATAAAAAATAATAAAAAAAAAATGTTTTTATAATGAACCTAATCCCAAGAAACAAACAATAAAAAAAAAAAAAATATATATATATATATATATATATATATATATATATATATATATATATATATATATAATATATATATATATATATATATATATATATATATATATATATATATATATATATAAATATATATATATATATATATATATATATATATATATATATATATATATATATATATATATATATATATACAGTGACCGGCAAAAAGTTCGCAACATATGGGAAAAATTTTTATTAGGTGAGTATTGGAAAAACTTTTCCGGGGGATCGGTTCTGCATGTCCGATAACCTAAAAATCGATTTTGACATACGTCACGTGACCACTGGTATAGCGTCAAATTAAAAAAAAATTGTTAATTTACAAAAAGTGAGGTTAGTTGCCGAGATATCAAAAAAAGTTATTTGAAAAAATTGCTTAGAATTAAATTCTAGGTCCTTGTGCAAAATTTTAAGATTTTATTTAAAAAAATTGGAAAACTCAATTTTTTTTAAATATTTTTTCATCGATTTACAAATTTCCAGTTTTTTTCGTTTAGATAGCGTGGCTAATGTAAAGCCCATGTATCTGGATGAAAATAAACGAATGTAGTAGTTTTTTCTACAATTGACAGGACAAAATTAAAAAAAACAGGGTTTCGCCGGACGCTAGCTGTTGCAATGATTTGTATCTAGCAGCAGTGTCAAAATTTTAGAGACATTTCAATGAGATTACATTGAGAAAACCTTAATCGTCTTAAATATATCTGAAGTTCGACTTTTTGTAAAGTTAAGGGGAGTAAAATAGATAATAAACAAAAAATTACCTGTTTATTTAATCGAAATTTCATAAACGAAAACCAATGTAAGAAAAACTTAAAAGTAGTCAAATTCTGTACTAACAACATAAAAAATAATTGTTTTTCCTTGGGTGCACAAAATTTAAAACTCAGTATGACCACCATTTCTCTCCATACATACTATTGTTCTCGAGCGCAACTCTCGATTAACATTTCGGAGCATTTTACGATTTATTTGCAATACACAATTTCTAATGACATTCTCTAAATTTTGTATATTCCTAAAGGGTCGATGTTTGTACACAGAGTTCTTTAGGTATCCCCACATAAAGAAATCTAACGGAGTCAGATCTGGTGATCTCGCAGGACACGGATTTTCAGAAAACCGTCCTATCCACTGGTTTCCAAATTCTTGATCCAGCCATCTCTTCACCTCATTTGTGGAATGAATGCTAGCTCCGTCTTGTTGAAAGTATAAATTTCTTCTTTCGGCTAATGACAAATTGTCTAAAAAGTCAGATATCTCAGTTTGTAGAAATTCTAAATATCGTTCTGAATTTAAATTGTCTCTAAAGAAAAAAGGTCCCACTATTCTGAGGTTGAAAATTCCGCACCACACATTAACCTTAAAACTATATTGGTCTTTACTCTGAATTACAAAGTCTGGGTTTTCGGTGGCCCACCATCTACAGTTTTGTGAACTGACGGTTCCGTTAGAGGTAAATGTAGCTTCATCCGAGAAAAGAACGTTCTTTGGGAAATTAAAATCTTCCTCAATCATACCCTGGAACCAGGCACAAAAATCGAAGCGGGCGTCATAATCCCTATCTTTTAATACTTGTACAAATTTAGGTTTGTACGGATGAAATTTGTTTCTTTTTAATATCCTCCGCACAGATCTTTCGTGAATGTTAGTGATCTCCGATATTTGACTAACTGCTAATTGGGGTGTTTCTGTGATCGACAAACACACATCCAGAGAACCTTCGTCACCTGTTACCGGTTTTTCATGGGAAACTTTATACTGATTTTCTGCCGATCCCGTTTCTTTAAATTTATTGACTGCGAAAAATCTTAATAAAATCTTGATACAGTCATTTCATTAGATTCAAACCATTGCAACAGCGAGCGTCCGGCGAACACCTATTTTTTCGATTTTGTCCTGTCAATTGTAGAATTGTAGATCTGACTCCGTTAGATTTTTTTATGTGGGGATACCTAAAGAACCCTGTGTACAAACATCGACCCTTTAGGAATATACAAAATTTAGAGAATGTCATTATAAATTGTGTATTGCAAATAAATCGTAAAATGCTCCGAAATGTTAATCGAGAGTTGCGCTCGAGAACAACAGTATGTATGGAGAGAAATGGTGGTCATACTGAGTTTTAAATTTTGTGCACCCAAGGAAAAACAATGATTTTTTGTGTTGTTAGTACAGAATTTGACTACTTTTAAGTTTTTCTTACATTGGTTTTCGTTTATAAAATTTCGATTAAATAAACAGGTAATTTTTTGTTTATTATCTATTTTAATCCCCTTAACTTTACAAAAAGTCGAACTTCAGATATATTTAAGACGATTAAGGTTTTCTCAATGTAATCTCATTGAAATGTCTCTAAAATTTTGACACTGCTGCTAGATACAAATCATTGCAACAGCTAGCGTCCGGCGAAACCCTGTTTTTTTTTAATTTTGTCCTGTCAATTGTAGAAAAAACTACTACATTCGTTTATTTTCATCCAGATACATGGGCTTTACATTAGCCAAGCTATCTAAACGAAAAAAACCGGAAATTTGTAAATCGATAAAAAAATATTTAAAAAAAATTGAGTTTTCCAATTTTTTTAAATAAAATCTTAAAATTTTGCACAAGGACCTAGAATTTAATTCTAAGCAATTTTTTCAAATAACTTTTTTTGATATCTCGTCAACTAACCTCACTTTTTGTAAATTAACAATTTTTTTTTTAATTTGACGCTATACCAGTGGTCACGTGACGTATGTCAAAATCGATTTTTAGGTTATCGGACATGCAGAACCGATCCCCTGGGAAAGTTTTTCCGATACTCTCCTAATAAAAATTTTTCCCATATGTTGCGAACTTTTTGCCGGTCACTGTATATATATATATATATATATATATATATATATATATATATATATATATATATATATATATATATATATATATATATATACAGTAGCGCTCAAAAGTATTTTGACAAAGACAATAATTGGGTTAACTTAAAACAAATGTGAGATATAAATATCAACTTTGTTTTGTAATAGAAAAGACCTTACTTCCTACATATTTATGAAAGAAAACTGTAGTTTGATAAACAAAATTTTAACTAAATTAGAAATAAAGGAAAAATGACGGCTCAAATGAATTTTGACATTTTGATTAAATAAAATTTTTCAACACTTAAACATCACTTTTACTATTAAATAAATCACTATTTAGTGGCATATCTATGAGCCTCTATAACAGCATCGCCACGAGCCGGCCTTGAGTTGACTAACGTTTGTAGCCGATTCAAAGGAATTTGTCCCCACTCCTTCTTAAGAGCTTGAAATTAAGCTTCTTTATTCCAATGATTTCAATATCTTACTCTGCGGTCTAACTCCTCCCATAGCTGCTCTATGGAGTTTAAATGAGCACTTTCACCGGGCCACTCCAGAACCCTGACTTTTTCACGTTTCATGAATTGGGTTATGTGCTTGGACGCATGCTTCCAATCGTTATCGTGCTAAAAGTACCACCCAGATGGCATGTTTTCCTTAGCATACGGTAGCATTTGGGTCTTTAAAATGTTCTCATACACGAATCGATCCATAGTCCTTTCAGTTCGAACTAGGGGTCCAACTTTGTTGCGTGAAAAACATCCCCAGCACATAACACTGCCGCCTACCAATGGAAGCGGTAGCATTTGGGTCTTTAAAATGTTCTCATACATGAATCGATCCATAGTCCTTTCAATTCGAACTAGGGGTCTAACTTCGTTGCGTGAAAAACATCCCCAATACATAACACTGCCGCCTACCAATGGAGGCGGCAGTGTTATGTATTGGCAAGGGCGTAGCCAAGGGAGGGCAGGGGGGGCACGTGCCCCCCCCTGGCACGAGCAAAAAGCCAAGATTTACCAATGTGCCATTCAAATTTCCCGTGCTGTCGCAGCTGATTTTCAAAGCGTAGGTACTGAATGTAGGGCAGAAGATTCAAAAATCGAAACGTTTAAGAATTTAAAACATTTAAAATAGCTTTCTCTGCAGTTTAAAATCATTGAGGGTGGTTAAATAAAACACTGTTTTTTTTTTAAATAAAAAATAGTATTAATTTTTAACATTATATAAAAAGTTTTAATTTATACCAATAGACAGGTACAATCGGTACTTTTATACTACTTAATTACAAATTTTAAAAAATCAGTAGTTTTATGTATTACCATCAGTTTATTTCCTCAGATTTTTTTTTCAATCGATCAATTCATCGGCAGCCTCCAATGAAAAACAAGTATTGTTTTTTAATATGTGTTTACAGTACTCCATCGTAGTTATATTCAGGCAATTTATATTTTCTTTAACGACACAAAGTACAAGAAAGAGTAGTACTCATATCACACTAATTTCATCAATCGAAAAGCCACTAAACTTAATTCATAATATATTTTCAGTCACAACAATTTTTCAAAATTTTTTGTGCTTATTTGGTTTTAGTTTCGTTTTGAAAGTTCGTACTAAAATTAGTGGTTTTTCCAAGATCAGTACTGACGTACTGAATTTGACCACTTTGTAATGAATTCAGTACAATTGTACAGAAATGGCAGCACTGCTGCATGTGGCGCAAACGTGTGAAGTGGTAAGAAAGCTTTTGCTGTTAATTAATAATAATAATAAATACATTTATTTGTGCCAAAGAAAAATAAAAGTACAATAATAAAGAATTGTAATAACAAGTACAATAGCAATAACTGTAATAGCCAAAGGAATTAAAAATTACGGGAACATACTAGTTGGCACAAATGGGTAGAAATTTTGATTAAAATTAATCATTCTTCCAATCCTACCCCACGCAAATATTTTTTAAGTTTACATTTAAAATTTATATAACTTAATTAAAGGTGGCTGCCGTGCGCTGTTCCTGTTCACTCTGTTTGTGTTCACGCAGATCTCAGATATAAAATAATTATCAAATTGTAATATAATTTTTCTTACAAAATTGGCCTAACAATATCCTATACTATACCTGCACCATAATCGACAATTTTAGCATTATTTCAAATTTTTTTAATTTATTTCAATTTATTTTAAATAAAACCGAAAACTTTTACCGGCTTATTATGAAAACAATTTATTGTTTTTAAATAAAACCGAAAACTTTTACCGGCTTATTATGAAAACAATTTATTGTTTTTTTTTGCAAAATAATTTGATTTCATAAAATGTTTCGCAAAAATAAAATGTAGATAAATTTTATACATTCTTTTTGTTAAGCGATGTTCTGTTTTAGCAGGTATTCATTATTTTCTTTTTTAACTGATTCGAGTTTCTAATTTGCAAAAATAATATGTATGTACTATATACTATACATTATCTATAAATATATATTTTTTTAAATAATGTTTCTTTTCATATTTCTTTACAAAAAAAGTAAAAAAACTAGACTACGTACTACTACGTTGCGTCCTTGGGGTCCAGAAAATCTGCCCTCCCGGTCACCTAATTCTGCCCCCCCCCCCCCTGCTCAAAATCCTGGCTACGCCCTTGTGTATTGGGGATGTTTTTCACGCAACGGAGTTGGACCCCTAGTTCGAATTGAAGGGACTATGGATCGATTCGTGTATGAGAACATTTTAATGACCCAAATGCTGCCGTATGCTAAAGAGAACATGCCAACTGGGTGGTACTTTCAGCACGATAACGATCGGAAGCATGCGTCCAAGTACATAACTCAATTCATGAAACGTGAAAAGTCAGGGTTCTGCAGTGGCCCAGTCAAAGTGCTCATTTAAACCCCATAGAGCACCTGTGGAAGGAGTTATATCGCAGAGCAGGATGTTGAAATTATTGGAATAAAGAAGCTTTATTTCAAGCTCTTAAGAAGGAGTGGGGACAAGTTCCTTTGAATCGGCTACAAACGTTAGTCGACTCAATGCTGGCTCGTGGCGGTGCTGTTATAAAGGCTCATGGATATGCCACTAAATACTAATTTATTTAATAATAAAAGTGATGTTTAAGTGTTGAAAAATTTTATTTAAGTAAAATGTCAAAATACTTTTGAGTCGTCATTTTTCCTTTATTTCTGATTTGGTTAAAATTTTGTTTATCAAACCACAGTTTTTTTCCATAAATATGTAGGAAGTAACGTCTTTTTTATTACAAGATAAAGTTTATATTTATATCTTACATTTGTTTTAAGTTAACTCAGTTATTGTCTTTGTCAAAATACTTTTGAGCGCTACTGCATATATATATATATATATATATATATATATATATATATATATATATATATATATATATATATATATATATATATATATATATATATATATATATCCCACACAGCAAAAATATATACTCGGCAAATGTTAGGCATATGCTTTTTAGCATAAGTATATGAATACGCATTTGCGTAGCACATTCTACAGATAAGAGTATATATTCTCGGAATATGCTCAGGATGTGGGTTTGGCCACAAATTTGATGTGCTAGGAATATGTCTTTTAAAGTGCATACGCATATCTTGAGGATATGTTTGGGGATATGATGTGTGGCTCCATAGCATATCATAGTGTACTCTAGCGAACATTCTAAGAATATGATGCCAGATATACTGCTCACAGCCAAGGAATATCTATTCACCTGGGATAGATAATAAATATATTGTTGCGACGGTATTTTCATTTCTTATCCAAATATATAGTATTCCATTACTTCTTCTAGATTTAAGATATTTTAAGTTCGAAAATCTATTTTTTTTTTGTCTCAGGTTTAGAAGTCATTTTAGAAATTAGTCATTATGAATATTTGGTCTGGTTCAGAACAAACGCTGCATATGTGATTGCATTTTTTTTAATTTAGATTCAAAAGTGTAACTTTTGGTTTAAATTTTGAGCCTGAAATTAGACTACTGAACCTAAGACAAAACAAATTAAAATTTTAATCCTAAGACAAATGAAAAAAAAAAGAACACTAGTGTTCTATTTTTTCTTCATTTGTCTTAGGATTAAAATTTTAATTTGTTTTGTCTTAGATTCAATAGTCTAATTTCTGGCTCAAAATTTAAACCAAAAGTTACACTTTTGAATCTAAAATAAAAAAAAAATGCAATCACATATGCAGGGTTTGTTCTGAACCAGACCAAATATTCATAATGACTAATTTCTAAAATGACTTCTAAACCTGACACAAAAAAAAATAGATTTTCGAACTTAAAATATCTTAAATCTAGAAGTAATGGAATACTATATATTTGGATAAGAAATGAAAATATCGTCGCAACAATATATTTATTATCTATCCCTGGTGAATAGATATTCATTGGCTGTGAGCAGTATATCTGGCATCATAATATCTTTATAAATTTTGGATAAAAAGTCAAAAAATCTTTGCAACAAACTAGTATTTTTGATACCCCGCGTTCTTGTTTGGCGTTTTTAACATATTTGGAAAGAATATACAATTGGATATAGAATTAATACTCATGTTTAGCATGTTCTCCACGATTTATTATATACCTAAAGATCAGTTGACCAAAAGGAACAAATATGGGTAAAAATCTATAGACTGAAAAATGATTCAACATTGCTAACATAGTTTTTACATTTTAAAGGTTCAAATTTAAGCTATATCAGTTCTAGAAATATTTGGAGGAACAAAATTAGTATTTGATGCAAATTTAATATAGCAGGAGCATGGCAGTACTTTTTATGGTTATAGTATTTGATGCAAATTTAATTTAACACGAGCATAGCAGTACTTTTTATGGTTAAAGTATTAAATAAAATTTGCATGAAATTAGAATTTTTTCCTGTATTTTGATACATGCTCACAGTCTCAAACCCCTTTTTCCAGAAATATTTGACTATACACATACATTTTTAAAATTTACTTTCTTCATATCATTAGAGTGGTAAGTCTCTTTAATAGGGATTACAAAAATACTTCACATAAACATACACTCACTGTTATTATATATTTATTCTAATCTCAACTTAAAATATCGTTCACAAAAGTGCAAAGTAACAAACCATACCTACCATTTTTTATGTATCTGCGGATCTAGAAAAAAAAATAGAATTCATTAAAACAGCTATCAGCTATATCTTTCACAAGAAAATGAAAACTGTCACAACTAAATTAAAAATAACTCTTACTGAAATGGAACACCTAGCATATTTTTCCATACTTTGGTAAAAAATTGGAAGACTTTTTCACTGGATCATATTTAGTACCTTTTCATGTAGTTCTGCTGAAAGTATTTAGGACAAAATCAGTTTTAACTCGTATTATTGTGTACATGTGTGGACAGATTTCCCAGTTATTACAAACATCTGACACATTATTTTTATGAGTTGAGATCTTAAAAACTTCTAAATAACAAGGTTTGTAAGATTTTATTGCTTTTTTATAAAGACAAGCAAAAATATACATGGTGTTGGTGTTCTAGTATGTGAGCTTTTGATCATACCATGTAAGCAAATACAATTTCAGCAATTCTTTTTAGTTTCATTCCATACATATTGTTACAGTTGCTGGGTTAATTAATATTAAAGCTAGACTGTCAAGTTTTAAATAAATAACACTGTGTAAAAAATACTTAAATAAAAGAAATGCTGCCAAGTGTGAAGCTTACTATTTTAAAAGTCAGTACTTACTACTCATATAACAAGATGGAATACTGCAACTTTTTGTTACTTACTTCAGTTTCTTTAATATTTTCATATTCCTTTCCTTAGCTTTGGCGAGCCACATTTTAATGGTTTTAATAATTTCGTTGCACGCCTCTTTCATTCCCTGACTGAGACGAACAGCTTCTAAAATAAAGTTATTTTTGAATGAAAATACAGTTACTTTTGGGGCCTGCTTTTCAACCAGTTGGTTGCAATATTTTAATGGCATACAACAGGTAGAGGAAGCAATTAAATCACTAAAAAGTGACTCTAGTCCAGGTATTGATGCAATTCCAGCTATATATTTGCAGAACTGTATTGGAGCCTTGAGTGGACCCCTGGCGCAGCCGATGAATGAGTCCATGGAGAAGGGAGTACTTCCCCCAGAGTGGAAAAGCTCCATAGTAATACCGATTTACAAGAGCGGAGACAAGCATGATCCTGGTAATTATAGACCTATCAGTCTTAATAGCAATGTATGTAAGATAATGGAAAAAATTATAGTCAAAGAACTGACCGAATTTATGCTTGTAAATGGTATCATACCTGGGGACCAGCACGGATTTCTGCCGGGAAGATCTACAGTCACTAATATGTTGATCTGCACAAATGATTGGACCAAGTCACACGATGAGGGACAACCAACTGATGTCTTATACTTGGATTATGAAAAGGCATTTGACAAGGTACCGCACAGAAGATTAATCCTTAAGTTGGAACACTTTGGGGTCCGACATAACTTATTAAAGTGGATTGAGGCCTTTTTGTCGGACAGGAAGTTTTGTGTCAGAGCTAATGGTGGTTGCTCAAGTGAACACCCAGTTACTAGTGGTGTGTGCCAGGGCTCCGTTCTGGGTCCGCTACTGTTTTTAATATACACGAGCGACTTGCCTCAATTAATGACAACCAACATAGCACTTTTTGCAGATGATACAAAAGTATGGGCTAATCCTGGGAGTCATCACAATGACCTGGTGAACGACCTTAGAACTATAGAGAAATGGTCAAAAAAGTGGCTTCTCTCCCTTAATGGAAGCAAGTGTTCGGTGCTGCACATTGGCCCCAATAATCCAGGTCTGGAATACCGAGTCGGGGGTGAGAGGATGCAGGTGGTGAGCAGCCAAAAAGATCTAGGCTTAATAGTGTCAGAGGACTTGAAGTGGGAGACGCATATAGCAAAAATGGTAAAAAAAGCAAATTCACTCATATATCTAATAAAAAGAGCTTTCCAAGACCACTCAGATGAAATGATTTGTAAACTTTATAAATCATTCATAAGACCGAAGCTGGAATATGCACAGTGCATTTGGCAGCCCTACTACATTAAAGACATCGAACTAGTAGAAAGAGTTCAGAGAAGGGTAACCAAAATCCCACAAAACTTGAAAAGCTACGAATACCAACAACGCCTTGATGCATTGCAACTACCTACTTTGAAACATCGCAGACTGAGAGGAGATCTTATCGAGGTTTATAAAATTTTGAGTGGGTATTACTCCTGCGATCTAAATGTACTACAAACAAGCACAAATAGACAGCTACGAGGGCATTCCAAAAAACTAGATAAAGAAAAGTGCAATAAGCTTCAAAGAAGAAATTTCTTAACTAACAGAGTAGTTTACCCATGGAACAGCCTCAGTGAGAACACCGTATCTGCATTAAACATTAACCAGTTTAAAAACAGGGTTGACCGGGATTTGAGGGAGTCTGAGACCTTGCTTGTGCATTACACAGTGTGATACAAGAGCGGGGTCTGTGATAACTTCGACTGTGATGTGTTTGTGACTTGGTCTGGTGAAGGAAGTGTAGAGACATATATTTTTATTACAAACTGTATAAAACACTATTAACAAGAAAATCAGAGCAGTTTCATCGGGTTTCCGCTCATCTGCTCTATAATAATAATAATAATAATAATAACAAAGTGCATAAAAACTTTAGGTAATTATTTAGATTAGTGGAAGCAGCGAATTTTTTCATGAAATTTTGCACAGACCCTAATTTTGGGTCCTAGAACACGAATCCGAAGTCAGTTTTTGGCGGTCTCGTATGGTTTTTCAAAAAAAAAAAATTTTAAACTTTTAGGTTAGCTTTTTCAGTGAATTTCTTTAAATTTCGGCTCTTTTACTTAAACACATCTATACAAGTCATTACGCACTATTTTTCTGAACCATATTTAGGCAAATTTATGTAAAAACACATTAAAAAAACAGAGAAAATATGAAAAAACTGGAAGAAAATAAACGCGCAGCCCGAGGTCCACATTTTCGAAATTTCTGTGGCCAAATTTACAAATCATTTTTCCAACAAATTTTAACAATTTTAACCCAAGCAAACCTGATCAAAAAGGTGGTCAGGTTTGCTCAGTTTTCATTGATATAGATACATATATATCTATATCAATGAAAACTGAGCAAACCTGACCACCTTTTTGCTCACCCAACCTGAGCAAAAAGGTTGTCAGGTTTGCTCAGTTTTCATTGATCTAGATATGTATGTATCTATATCAATGAAAACTCAGCAAACCTGACCACCTTTTTGCTCAGGTTTGCTTGGGTTGGGTATACACCTTTTTGTTCAGACATGGTTGCATGCATCAGCATGCATTTCCATAAAAAATAAGTAAACGTGACAACACCGGACACAGAAATATATTGTTGACAGGTAGGAAAATAACGCAACTAGCGAATAAAATGGAATTTTCTATCGAAAAAAGCAATTTTCTTAGCTATTTTTACCTAAATGTGGTGTTTTGTGTGACGAAATAAAATAAAAATTATAAGTTTACAGATATGTTTAACTGAAAGTGTTGAAACTTAAAGGAATCTATAAAAAAAGGTAACCTAAATCTTAACCTAAAAGATTTGCAAAAAAAATTTTTTTTTTGAAAAACCATACGAGACCGCCAACAACTGACTTCGGATTCGTGTTCTACGACCCAAAATTAGGGTCGGTGCAAAATTTCATGAAAAAATTCGCTGCTTCCACTAAATCTAAATAATTACCATAAATCTTTTCCTCCTTTTCAACTGCCCAAATTCATTAGGCATTATTCTATACATTATCTTTCTGGTATTACGATCAACAGAGTCTCCTCCAGTTTTACTGTTCTTTAGCCTGAAAAGATTGCTGAATGCTAGATTCTTAAACTTTTTTTTGTCTTTCCAGTTTACTTAAAATTATTACTTGTTACTCATAATATTTAAACTCACCACATTCTGAAAGTTGACTTTGTCCTCTAAATATTGCTCAACTTTTATCAAGTCCTCATCATTGTCCATGGGCCATGACATGATCCATAAAAAACTGGATCTCCAGTTTTTCTTGCCCAAGTTTTAACTCTAAAAGTTTTTCAATAGTTTCCAAAAAATACAAATAGATAGATAGTTTCCCAATAGTTTCCTCCAAACAAAGAAAAATAAAAATGAAAGGCATGTTTCACTAGTTTCAGACAAAAGCCATAGAAAAAAAAAGGTTTGTTCTTTTGTGTTGCACTAACTTGAAATAAGTGCAACTAGTGCAGGTTTGTGACGTTACTAGTTCAATTCAGAACTGCTTTATGCAGCAACACAAACGAACGGGTTTGCCGCTATATCCTTCTGAAAAGGCGGCTATTGGAAAGAACTTTTGATGGAAAGTAACTTTTCTTCATAAAATAATGGAAAAGTTTTCCATTGGAACATCCTGAAAACGTTGTCCGGTATATTGTATGTCAATAAATCATAAGTGAGTACCTACATTAGATGCACTGTGTATTTGCAGGTTTTAAAAAAAATGCAAAAGAAATTTTTTGAAAAATTTGGAAGAAAATATTAGATTTAATATTTGTGTTAAAACTGTTTTAGTAGTAGTTGTCTACTACATCTATTATATCTGCTTTTACAAGCTTTGAATTAAAATTAAACATTCCGATCTTTGTGTTTGCAAGATTATAGGTTATGTCATTATTTTCATGATTTTCTTGAATTTTGACATAAAATTTTAATCTATCCTAACCTGCACTTTCTTACTCTTCCTCATGAGCCAGTGCAGGTTAAACATGAACTAAACAGTTTAGTGCAACTTGCACTTCACAAATGAACACGTTGCGATAGTTGCCAAAACACAAATGAACACCGCAGTTCAGGAAGTGCTGCCAAAAACAACACAAAAGAACAAACCTAGGCTGTGTACCGTTGTCAAACCTGGTTAACCGCATCGGTTTCTTCGGTGACATTAATGACAGATATTGCGTTTCCAATCTGTCAACTTTTCAGATTACCGATACTTACGGGACACAAAACCGTAACCGAAGTTGACAACGGTACACGCCCCTAAAGATTTACACAAAAGCCAAACCTTAGACGAGGAAAGAGAGGGGACGCGTAAAACCAGCAGCTGCCAGTGGCGTTTCATGAATATTTTATTGGTATTATCCCAGCAAATACAAATATACTATTTTTAATAGAATATGAAAATATTCTTCTTAATTGTAGACAATTATTGTGTACCTTACTGCGGTTTGATAATCAAAATATGTAATACAGTTTTCGGTCGCATTTTTATATCTGGAATATGCCTTTTTATCACTGATGTGACAAAAAGGGGATTTTTGTTAACTATACTGGTTTCGTAGTTTCAAAATGTTCTGAAAAATGAAGAATAAGGTAGCTCTCAAAAGTATTGCCACTCAGATTTTCTTGTCAACTCTATTATTGATTACTCAGAAAATTGTTTGCAATAACAATTTTGCTTTCATAAATTCTAATTTTTCCAATAACATAACTCGGATTTTCTATACAGGATGTACAAAAAAGCAGAGTATGTGCTAAAGTCAAAAACTTGACAATTAAAAGAAAACCATTATCAAAATTAAAATACATCATACAACAAGGATAAAACTTTATTACAATTTTTATATTGGATCAATACTTAAATTTTTTCCTATATCTTTTAACCGTTTGCCGTAGACCTTTCATTTTTCTGGATTTTTCCTTACTTTTAACAACCGCCTGAAATAGTTGTTTCTTCAGTTTTTTCTTCCTCGGAGTGTCTTCTTTCGGTTCAGTTATATTTTGTGAGCACCCAGTTGAAGTACCAGGTATAGCTAGTTTGGCATCAAGCTGATTTAACCTTTCTGCGGCCCACCTTTTTATTGCCTGCAAAAAAAATCAATATTACCTACATGATTTTGTGATTAAAGTTTTTTAAAATGAAGACTTTTATTTCACAAATTAACTAAAGGTAATACCTTTTTTGGTTGCATGTATACTGGTAGTTCTGAAAATACTGTTGGCACAGCATCATCGAGTAATCAAACTCTTTCCCCAGCTTTATAAAAGAGGGACTTCTCAAAATGTTTAGAACAAATCCTGTCAGTAGGAGAAGGTGTACAATCTTTAGTTTTCATGTTCTGCACCTAAATGCTTGCTCTTTGTGGATTTCTCGGAAATCTGAAACCAATACAACAAAGGTCATATCGTTATATTTAATAAGTATATCAGGGAAAAAATTTTCTTGGGAAATAAATTTTGTAAAAAGAAATGAAAGTTCATAAAATAAAAATCATATATAGAGAGTTTACTAAACTAACCATGTCATGCGATAAGAAAATAAAAAAAACAAAAGTAATTACAAGGTGTTCCATCTGTTTTTTACAACATCCTTACTTTTTCGTCATTAAATAAAATCAACTTCACAGTTCTATAGATACTCCATAATATGACTGGTATAAATTCGAAAATAATGCTTTTATAATAAACTAAGTAATATCAATAAACTAAAATATAAAATAATTTAATTTTGTCATAACATCAAAATAATGCAGGTACGCCATTGAGTGACAAACCCTTTTCAAGAGCAATTACATGGTTCTTTTTAGCAATCTTGTGTGAAAAGTTCAACAGATCTAGTACAAATTACAAACAAAAGTAGCCTGAACTATGGCCTTAATCATACTTTGAAATAATGTATATCTCTAAACTCACAAAGGAGATATATAATATAAAATAAATGGCATGCAAGAACGAGGTGTAGAATATTTACCTATGAAAAGTAATTCCATGCTCCTTTCGGTCATTGCGGCTTTTACAGCCATAGGCACAACAAAACACCATATTTCTATGAATAAACTGAAGTCTTTAGATAGCTTTTCACGACACAAATCACCAAAATATACGAAGGCGCCACCTCGAATGTTTGGCTCCTAAAAATGGCGTCGGATCGATTTTCGGTCACACACACGTTCTGCGCCTGCCCGTAAAGCGGAATTACGCGTCCCCTCTCTTTCCTCGTCTAAGAGCCAAACAAACATGTCATTTGTCAAAATGATCTACAGGGTGCGTTCAGTTTCAATCTCAGAAACCACGTTGAGGGCGTTCGTTCACAACAACTCGTTTTGCTTTTAGCAAACTTCATGTAGGTACTCGCGAAAGACGAATCGGCGATAAACAATCGATTGATCGCAAATAAGATATAATATAATTTATGTTAGTACAACAGAAGTAATACATAGGGCGCGTTCCACTAGTCGATCGCAACGCTTGCGATGCCCACCGAGTCGTTCCAGAAGGCGACAGCGGGCTTTGTGATCGTGGGCGAAACGTCATAGATGACGTCATTGTTGAAGACCGCTTCGAGCCCACAACGCCTATGATTTTGCAGTGGGTAAATGCGGTCGTTTATGTCCAATGACAGTTCGCGCCTTTAGATCAAACGAAAAATGGAGGTTCTGTCCCTATATAATTCGGAAACGGATGCAGCTATTGATATAGAGGTGACAATTGCCGACGCTGAACGTGCACGGAACGGTACATATTAGTTTGGTTGTTTTTTATTTACATGTATTCATAAAAAGAAGCGATAGGTCATTCAAAAATGCATAACCTAATTTTTGGTGATACTAAACGCCACACAGCAGTGATTAAGTTAGATTTCGAGAATAATAATAATAAGCTGGCGTAGAGCATTTCTAAAAGACATTGTAGACAGCTATGTGTACGAAATTAAATAAACTATAACACCCCAAAGATAAACCGTGTAGGGAATAAATTTAAGTTGGTATATTAACATTACAATGTATTGTTATCAAAGTTATAAAAAGTAGAGCATTCCTAAAACTTTTACAAATGATTTGCGGTTGTAATTAATTTTTATTTGTGATATTCATAAATAGGTAGATTATCATTTATATATAGAAACAAAATTTTAACATTCTGTTCTGTCAATTTCCAAATGTTGTAGACGTAGCTTTTGCAACTGACTTGTTAAATGCTGCATTGCAGCAACCAACTTTGCCACAACATATGTCGTCACCTGAAAGTGATTCAATTGAAGAAGAAACAGGGAATATAGACACTACGGAAACTACTGAAACTGAGAGTATGTAAAAGATTTGTAATATTAATCACAGTATCGCAGTAAAGACCTGAGTAAAACTATGGGCAGTATGGATGTTTTATCTTTTTAGCTTCTCTGTACAGGTGGTCTTCACCATGTGTACTCTTGCTCCTGGACACATATCGTTCAATGGAGAACACATGTAACACTGCTAACCATTCGCAAAAAAAATATGGGAGGATATTGCAAGTATCATGCAAAGAAACAGTTATAATGTGACTGGGCCACAATGTGCCGCAAAAATGAGAAGCCTAAAAAAGACATACAAGTCTATTAAGGACCATAACAACAAATCGGGAAATGACAGAAGAACTTGGCCATTTTTTGAGGTAAATACACAAAAAGGATTCAATAGTCTTCCAGCTTTTCTATTATATTGCAATTATCATTGTATACATTCGTTGTAGATCATGGATGAAATGTTTGTAGTGAAAGCATGGTGTAGTCCTGTTGCTATTGCCTCTTCTACTGGGCTTTCCATTGAGCAGCCTGGTCCAGTAGCAGACAACGAATGTACCAGTCGTAAGCACACACACACACACACATATATATATATATATATATATATATATATATATATATATATATATATATATATATATATATATATATATATATATATATATATATATATATATATATATATCACCAATATATTGCCAATGTACAACTAGCCGCTGAATACAAAAATATCCCCGACAAGCGATCTGAAGCGGCCCGATGGAGTTTGCGCAGTAGGGCAGAAATCGTATAGATTGCCATGAAAGTAAACAAAACGTGACCACAAACCGGCCGGGCGTTGTTTTTGTTTACCTTTATTTGGTAGCTTAGGTACTCATTGGCAGCTTTTATTTGGTTGGGATTTTCAGTGAGGTTTGTGTGATGGTGGTTAGTCTTTCCAAGGTTCGGTTGCTGTCTTTATACCACGTTACATTACACATTTGTATACACTTTGTTATAGTACAGGATCCGAAGTAAGCTCGTCCTTCACCGATCTGCTTACCGGATGAAAACTATTTTTTATCAATGGTAATATGTTAACAAATATATCGCAAATGGGTTGCCTAATGAAATATGGTCAAGGCTATATGACAAACTTTTTTATTATGAATTTTAGAGAAAAAAGTTACTCTTCATAAAAAGGTTTGCTTAAAAAGATATTAAGTTTGACATAGAAAGTTTTTACTTTGTGTATACAGGATGTCCAAAAAGTGGTAAAACGTAATTTACTAAAACGAATTATTTTTAAATTTTTTTTTATTTAAATTTGTACCATTAAGAGGCAATATTTCATAAAGTACTTTAATTTGCCTATATGAAAAAATCACAATTTAAAAATAATTCGTTTTAATAAATTACGTTTTATCATTTTTTGGATACCCTGTATGTCTAAAGTAAAAGATTTCTATGTCAAACTTAATAGTTTTTAAAGCAAAACTTTTTATGAAGAGTAACTTTTTTCTCTAAAATTCATAATAAAAAAGTTTGTCATTTGCAAGAAAATCCACGCACACCCTGTATATAGCCTTGACCATATTTCATTAGGCAACCCATTTGCGATATATTTGTTAACATATTACCATCGATAAAAAATAGTTTTCATCCGGTAAGCAGATCGGTGAAGGACGAGCTTACTTCGGATCTTAGACTATTAGGGAATAGTTCAACGCTGGTTTTGTGAAATAGTGACCGTGACAAGGAATTTTCCTAACTGCGCAAACTCGACGGACTCTGGTCGGATGCCCACATTGGAGACAAGTATTGAAGTATGGCCTTAGTAATAGATTGGTTATATACATATATGTGCTTGTAAGTCATTCTTAGTAATTTGTTGTGAATGGAAGTCAGGTACATTGTTCGTTAATAAAGTTAGCTAAGTATATCATTAATTTAACATTGAAGAACCATCAGCACCTAAGTACATTAGAACATTAATGGAAAAAAGAATACTACAGAAAGAACAAGAAGAGCAAAACAGAAATAAAAGGCACAGAGAAAGGATGGAAATGGACGAGAAGTTTTTAGAAATAGTAGAAAAACTATCAAACAAATAGTATGTTGTATATAACTTTGTCAATAGAAAGAATTGTTTAATTTTCCTTTGATATTTGTATCCAAAAAATAGCTATTTCATGGCTCTATCAAGAAATAAAAAGACTGTGTTTATTTATATACATTGTATTTCTCTTCGTCATTCACAATTACAATAGTTACTGTAAAATATTCATCATAGCATTTCGTTTCTCTATCCCAGCATTTCGTCTTACTTGATGAAGAGGGATATTACCACCTTCCACATTTTCCTGTACAGGTGCTGCTACTGTGATAATAGCTATCTCATCTCTGTTTAATGTACAGATATTGTGAACTACACAACATGCAACAATATATTTTGCCATTAAGTCTATCCTTGACATTGGTAAGCAATGTAGTAAGCTTCTCATACGTCCCTTTACCAGACCAATACATCTTTCTACCGATACCCTGGCTGCAGAATGATAATAGTTATAATTTTTTTGTCTCTGCGATAAATGGCCATTGTCTCTAAAAGGCGTTAGTAAGTGTTGATGCAGCTCATATGCTGCATCACCTACAATATGGCTATCCTCGGGAAATTTTCCATTTTCCGTTAGGTAATCAGCCACTTCTGATAATCGCAATACTCTTTGATCATGGACTGAACCAGGATGTCCGACATAGCAATGGGTTATTAAAATTCTGTGATCATACACCAACTGTAAGTAGAAATAAATTTATATATGCTTACAACAAAACCAATTGTCACTTACCTGCAGCTGAATAGAGTGATATCCCTTGCGATTTATGTAATCTCTAGAATTTTCTGTTGGAGCATTAATCCGAATATGAGTGCCATCAATGGCTCCAATAATTTTTGGAAACCCACTAGCTACTTCGAATCCTCTCATCACATCTGTAGCTCGATCTCCTGTGGGCCACTGTATATAATTTGAAGCCCTTACAAACAATGCCTGAGTGACTCTTCTCACAGCTCTGACAGCTGTAGCTCTGCCTACATTAAATCTACCACAAACTGATCTGAAATACATAACAAAAAGCGGTAGCATTATGGACTTCAATGCATTTTTCCCAGAATTTTACTTATTACCTGTACGAGTCCATAGTAGCCATTTTCCATAGAGCTATAAGTACCTGTTGGTGAGAAGGGATTGTCGGGCATCCAGGTATTTGTCTCATTAGATCTTCGCGCAAAATATCGTTTAAATAATTACATGTAGCTTTCGACATTCTGTAAATACAAAATGTGGTTGTCAATCATTTATAGATTAAAGTGGTATAATTGTTTACTAACCTGAAATGACTTTTAAATTCGATGTCTGAATATCGATTAGTGACATCAATGTAATTCTTAATACGAGGGCAGCGCTTCCGTTTTATCCGTTCTCTTAGGGCTGCTTCCCATTCCTCATCAGAGCTTGGTGAGCTCTCACTAGACACATATCTACGACGCATTATAAACATTGCAACTGCAGCTTTAATATCCATTTTTAACCAATACATATATTTCACTAAAATAAAGACACTTTAATTTCATTTTTCGCAGAGTACAGAGTACAATTAACCAATATATTATTTAGTAATACTTACTAAACTGGCTTTGACACCAAAGAAAATAAACGTTTGACACCATCTTCACGCTACTCTAACCAAAGAAAATAAAAGGGTATGAATTTTAACATGCCAACTACACGCTCGCATCGCCCAAAAGTCGTTCCACTTGAATTACCAACAACAACGCTCACAAGCTAGTGGAACGGGAAAATCTGTGGTCGCGAGCGTAAACGTTGCGATCGACTAGTGGAACGCGCCCATAGTGGAATATTCCTGTCATATGCTTAGAATGTTCGGTTAACGTAAATGCGTGCCTTACAAAAGATAGGAATATTCTTAAACGAATATCTATTATACTTGCTGCTTAGCTCATTCTCAGAATATTCCTGTGCGAATATATGTTTTCACCTGTTGTCAGCATATTCTAGGAATGTGTATATGCGCTGTTTGCTATGTGGGAAGCATACTTGTACACTGTGACCTGACACTGCACTGCATATGCATGCATAATGCATATTGTAGTAAAATGATGAAATAAACATAACACGGGGAATCCCCTATCTTTCGTTGGCGCGCGGCAAAGCTAAAAGCTACCTACGCACACGCAATATCCTAATAATTCAATATAACACTCATATACAGAGAAGCCGAATGACCAAGATATTGAATCGCGATATTTGTACCATAAAGTAAAACTTTTTTCCAGATCAATATATAGATTTAAAATGTCTTTTTTGTTGTTTTTTTTCATGTATTGTGGACAGTGGATATTAAAAAGCACTAGATTTTTGCTTAAACGTACTAGCGTACAGAAAATGTCAAAAAAGTACTAGATCTAGTACAATTGTACTAGACTGGCAACAACACTGGCTTCTATACCACTGCACTACGTGGCTGATGCTAGGAAATCGGTAAACTTATTAACAAGTGCATCATTTACATACGCATTTGAATGACTCGGCTTTCTTCGGGACATATTATATTGGTAGGGATGCACAAAATTCGGAATACATCGATACATCGAAAATCGATACATCGAATTTCGATCCATCGATATAGCAAAAACATCGACCTTAATCCATCGATGTTGAAAAAACATCGACTGAAAAGCATCGATGTATGTATGTCGATGTATCGAATGTATTAATTAATTTTTCTATTGCAAATACAACATGTCATGCCGCTGTTTTTGTGTTATATTCGGTGTTTAAATAATCCATCTTTATTAACGAAATATGTTTTTTTAGTTGCAATAACCTGTGTGTTTAATGTTTGTTTTATTTTGCTTTTCTTTAAAAATGGCTAATTATTTTTTTATAATGTTTTGTGTTATGTTTTGTATTTAAATAAATTGTTTTATTAAGAGAAATGTTTTTAGTTATAATAAAGATATTTTTCTACAATTACAATAGAAAGAAGGCGTTTTCGCTGAGATGACCGATATTTTGCGCTTTAGAGCAAGAAATTTTAATTTTGCGCTTTAGAGCAAACATTTTCAATTTTGCGATTGCTAAATATTAATTTCCATGGCAACATCAATAACAACAACTAAGTAAAAAACCAAGAACTGTCACCAGCCCCCGAATCACGCCACATAGAATTCTATTCTATGTGTGGAAGTCACATGACTACTCAAACAAAACAAACGATCGATCACATGGCCACATGTCATTAGTGTCAAAATCGCATAGAATTGTATGCATCGTGATCCGCACCAGATGTGTTTGACGTTAGATAGCATAACTTCAAATATTTAAAGATTTCTAAAAAATATATATAAACTTTTTAAAACTAAAAATCTAATTTGACTAGTTAATTAACTTTCAAAAAATGTTCATCGATGTATTTTAAAAAATATCGATATTTCGATGTATCGATATAGCCTAACATCGATGTCATAAAACATCGAGTCAGAATCCATCGATGTTTTGGTCCGATGTATCGATGTTTTCGATGTATCGAAACACATCGTGCATCCCTATATATTGGGGGCACCGGCCAACGTTAGTGATGTAAATATTCGGATGATTTTGATATTCGGAACATACGGAATCGGATGAAAGTAATATTCGGATTAAAATTTAAAGATCCACGAAAACACACTATCACGATACGCTTACAACGGTATGCTACGCTATGAATCAAAACACGTCGTGGCTGCACAGATGACGTTACTTCGAGGGAACATCAAAGTGACTAGGCCGCTTGATTAATGCAAAATCCCTCGCAGTGACGTCAAAATGGTAGGAGCCTGGCCAGTCAATCGATGCATCGGCATACCGTTGTTAGTGTATCGTGCACACTATATAATTCGATAGACGGTAAAAACCTGTTTGCTTGGGTGTCCGGCGAACCGACCCAGCACGGCACGGTGATTTAATCCGTATCATCGTATCCGAATTCATAAAGTACTATTATTTTTTATTTACCAAAGAAATATTTTTTTTAGATTTACCTAGGTACGTTTAACAAACCCACATTTGTTGTTTTGTTTTTTATTTTTTTATGACTTGTTATTTCAGAATAAATATTTTGCATTATTATTATATTTTTTATTATACACTACATTATTACATTATGTATTTTTTTAGTTTAATCTAAAACCTATTAAAAAATCATATTTAAGTATATTTTAAGCCAAAACCAACGAATACTAATACAGGAAGAATACCAACTACCGTTGTTATTTGTCGCAGCACGGATCGGGTCGAAGGTCATATGAAATGTCAATCAAACGTCAAATTACAGCGACAATTGGTAATGATTGGTATGGACGTTTGGATTGGGAACTAAAGGTGGCGCAGGCGCAATTTAAAACTTAATATTTTTGGTTATTTTTTAAAGTAGCAAATAAAACTTAAAAAATTATTTGGAATCAAAACCAAACAGGTTTGATGCCAAATAAATTCTTAAGTTTTAAATCCACTTTAAAATATAACGTCTAGCATGAATATGAAAAGGAAAATCAAACTTAATGGAGTTGAGACCTGTAACTTTATTATCAAAAAGAAACACAAATAAATATTTCATAAATAGTTTAAAACAATGCAACACTATGGACACTCATCCATACCTAAATTTTAAAACAGCAAAATTTATAGAGACCAAAAACAATATATTCTGGTCATTTTTTATATATAACATAAACCAAGAACACGATTTTCTCAAAATTAATTTAAGTCATACAGAAGAAATAACACAATGTAAACTGAGTATACCCAAGAAAAAGTCCTTAATCACAATCCTATCAAAAAATAGACGTAACGTGTCTTGATAATGTCAAATCAAATAAGTTAGTCTTCGATTGGGTAGTCTGTGCTTTTGGACTCCTAGTATATGAAAAAGAAAAAATGATTTCAGGTTTTTATAATACAATACATTACAATATTTGTCACGTTTGCTCAAAGAGTCTGATATTCTTCTATGAAACTATAATTGCAATTTTTGTCAAAAGAATATTTGCAATAATTTTTTTGAGTATTGAAAGCCTTAAAACCTAGATGTGACATTAATGCGCTATAACTGAAACACAAACACTGAATAAATACTTAGACACTGCAAAATATACCACTGAGAAACTTATAGATATGAAATAAAGCTACATTACCATGGTTCGTAGGTCGATTCTTTATGTTTTGATAACAACAAAATCTATAATAGTCCCTGCTGCAATATACTTGTTTGCCTGTTGTGATCCGACCCACAATTCAACAAGAAACCTAAAATTAATGAGTACATGACTATTAACACTTTAAGTACCTAAATTATAACACGCAACTTATTTAGGAAAAACACTTGAAGGTTACTTTTACAACAATTTTATCTGTATAATAAAATAAAAATTCACTAAATACATGATGGCTACAATTTATCTATTACCACTACTGCCAAGAAAAAAGTTATGTTCATTGCACAGTTTTCGTACAAGGCTCCATTGTATATCAACTTTTTTCTCGTGTAATATGAAGGTACAAACGAAAATTGCTGCCGGAATATACGTAGGTATATACCATCATACAATCAATACAAGATGGGTATTTTATTTAAAAGATTTCACTGAAACACTACTTTAAAAATTCTACTGGTAGTCTTGTCGAGCACTCAATTGGCAACACACGAAATCACTGGTGCAATATTCAAATTGTTTGTTTTTAAAGCTTAACACCAAAGAGTAAATAAGGTGTCCTAACTATTCTGTGCTTATAAATGAAAAATTTCATCACTTCCTTTCCTTCAAAAGTTAGTCATGACTAAAGTTTGACAAATGGGGGTAATTCCAGAGACGGCTTCTAACCTAGTTGGAAATAAAATTAGGATTCGATTTGAAAATAAAATACAAATATTTATTTACCCACATTGTGTTATTTGAAAGTGCGAGATACGAAAATATCATACAGGGTGTCTGAAAAGTCTTAGCATGGGCAAATATCTTTACTATTAATAAAGATAGCGACACCAAATTTTAGTTGTACCTTATTGGTTGATAAATCTACGTTTTTATGTAATTTGACTTTTTCAACCCCCTTGGGGGGTTACGCTAGGGAGTTGAGGTCGAAAATTTTGAATGCAAACCTATGCCGTGTGGCCTCTTCGTTTAAAAATCTTCAAAAAAGAAACATTGTTTTAGTATTTTAGTATTTATTTATTATTGTAATTCATTTTTAAATGGCAAGCCTATAAAAATTATAACTCGTAAATCGTATAATCGGTCGGGGCAAAAGTCGACCATTAGTCGACCTCTTGTGCCATACAGCACAAGTCGGCGCTGCTATTTTTTGTTTTGTGGGGCACTTTTTTCTAACTTTTCTCCAACTTTACTTCTTCATTTGTCGTTGTTATATGTTTTGTTTTTTGACATTGCGCAGTAGACCAAAATGCGTACCACGCGCAAACCGAGCGTGCTAGACATGCGCACGGAATTTCAGGAGATGGACTTTGGTGTCTACATTTGAACCCATTCACTTTTAAGAATCTATCTCCAGTAGTTAAGGTACCACTGCATATTTAACTTTATAACGTTTTTCCCAAGTTTTTTCGATTTTATTTTTCTTTTTTTGCTATCTGCGCGGTGGCAAATAACGAAAAATACAGTCGAAAAAAACTTGGGGAAAAAGTTTTACCATTGATCAAAATGCGTACCACGCGCAAACCAAGAGGGCTAGACATTCGCACGAAATTTCAGGGGATGTACTTTGTTGTCTAAATTCGCAGTGGTACCTTAACTACTGGAGATATATTCTTAAAAGTGAATGGGTTCAAATGTAGACACCAAAGTCCATTTCCTGAAATTCCGTGCGCATGTCTAGCACGCTCGGTTTGCGCGTGGTACGCATTTTGGTCTACTGCGCACATGGCAAAAAATGAAAAATAAAGTCGAAAAAAACTTGGGAACAAAGTTATAAAGTTAAATACGTAGTGGTACCTTAACTACTGGAGATATATTCTGAAAAATGAATGGGTTCAAATGTAGACACCAAAGTCCAACTCCTGAAATTCCGTGCGCATGTCTAGCACGCTCGGTTTGCGCGTGGTACGCATTTTGGTCTACTGCGCAGATGTCAAAAAACAAAACATATAAAAACGACAAATGAAGAAGTAAAGTTGGAAAAAAGTTAGAAAAAAGTTCCCTACAAAACAAAAAATAGCAGCGCCGACTTGTACTGTTTGGCACAAGTGGCCGACTAATGGTCGACTTGTGCCCCGCCCGATTATACGATTTACGAGTTATAATTTTTATAGGCTTGCCATTTAAAAATGAATTACAATAATAAATAAATACTAAAATACTAAAACAATGTTTCTTTTTTGAAGACTTTTAAACGAAGAGGCCACACGGCATAGGTTTGCATCCAAAATTTTGGACCTCAACTCGCTAGCGTAACCCCCCAAGGGGGTTGAAAGAGTCAAATTACGTAAAAAAGTAGATTTACTAACCAATAAGGTACAACTAAAATTTGGTGTTGCTATCTTTATTAATAGTAAAGATATTTGCCCATGCTAAGACTTTTCAGACACCCTGTATGATATTTTCGTATCTCGCACTTTCAAATAACACAATGTGGGTAAATAAATATTTGTATTTTATTTTCAAATCGAATCCTAATTTTATTTCCAACTAGGTTAGAAGCCGTCTCTGGAATTACCCCCATTTGTTAAACTCTAGACATCGATGCCTCAATCCAATACCGCCACAAGTCAAAAAATACAAAAAATTACATTTTTATGTAGACCGAAAGGAAATAATGTTTTCTTTTAAATGAAATACAGCCACAACTCGAAATATATCCCAAAATTAAAAAAAACACATCAATATTTTCGCCACAACTCAAAATTCAGTACAATACTGCCATAATTTTACATACTTCTCTAAAAATTAGTTAACATCTTTTTCTTAGGTGCCACAATTGATAATATGGCACTTACCGTTCAACAAATATATTTAGCAAATGCCACATTTCGAGATGTGGCAATATTTAATTAAAAAGCACTTCAATATTTCATGGACATTTAAACTTATTTCGACTTATGGCGCCTCTATACATAACCTAATATTTTTAGACCGTCAAAATATTTCGTCATGTTAAATTGCCACAAGTGCAAATATGGCAGTATATTGTAAAAACTAGATCAAATTAGTTACAAAACCCTGCCATATTTTTAAATGTGGCAGTGTTGATTTAAAAAAGTACATTTTCTCCTTCAAAATTTGGCAGTTATAACCGCCATTTATGTGATTTATCACAAAAATGCAATTAATAAGTGCAAGTTCGGCACTTTTGTTAATAACCCACATTAACATCTACATTTTAAAACATTTCTGACTATATTCCATAAAAAAAAATATATTGTAGAGAACATCAAACTTTCATTATCGTTTTTCTCAAAACCATAATTTTTGAAATGTGGCAGTATTTGATTGAGGCATCGACATGATGATATACATTTCGAAGCAATTCTCTTGAAAAACAATGATATTGTAATAAAAGTAACCCATACTACAAACAAAATATTTTAACCACTTACCTGGAAGAGAAAAAATAATCCATCTTCTTGTTAGAATGCTATAATTAAATAAAAAGCTACAGCAAAGTCAAAAATGACCAGCGGCCATTTTAAGATCTGACAAGAAATTATGGACGAAGGAGCGGCTAGAACTGCAAACAAACCGACGTTGCCATATGTGCGGAGCTCGAAGATTTTAAAATAGTGGATTTTTTTCGTACCGATCCCTCTTCGCTTGCGAGGAAAGAGACTGGTCAGGACCCCTAACCAGGTGCTAACCCTGTTCCGACCTTAGGGTGCCCTCCGATCCACCGTTAAAAATAAAAAAAGATGCGGCCGAGCCGGGATTCGAACCAACACATCTCCGACAATAAGCGGATGCTCTATCCACTGGGTTATGTGGCTGATCTACCTGAAAGGAAATTAAAGTTTACCGGTGCAAGATAAGGAACACCGAAAATGGCAACGTCGGTTTGTTTGCAGTTTTAGCCGCTTCTATGGAAGATCCACCTTAGCTTCCAGACCGGCCAGACAGAGAAGTAGGGTGGTAAAATAATTAAATTGTTGGATTGGTCGCAAAACGCGCCCATCTCTTTCTGTAGTATCGTTGGTTGGACATTTAAAAAGAGATAAAGAGTGTCGGACGTGGTAAGCCTATTAGCTCCTTTTACTTACAACGGAGACAAAGACAAATTTGTATGTCCGAACTTTAATCGAAACAAGTCCGGCAGGTTACGTATGTCGCAACTAAGCGTGTTGCGATACTTACCATATGGGGCTGGCTAAAACTGTGTTTTGCGAGCTGATAATAAACTAGCAATACCCACAAAAACATGGTATATTATTATTATTAAATAGTTTTTAATTATCATAAGAAATAAAATATACATAAATTTTTAAACATAATTATTGTTAATTTTAAGAAAACGAAAGCATGACATCGGGTCATCTGACAATTCACGTTCCGAATATCAAAATCATCCGAATTCCGAATCACACTCGAATAAAAGATACGAAATACGAAGGTGTTGGCCCGGTTGACGGATCGCTCGGAACTTTGCGGTATCTGACCCGTGTACTGTTTACGTTTCGGATTAAAATCATCCAAATTACGCACGGAATAAATGATACGAAACCCGGTTGGCCATCGCGACGGGTCGCTCGGAACTTGGCGGTATACGCGGATTGACAATTAATCCGAATTCGACGGCCTGCAGCCGAACTCTGTAACAAAAAAAGCGACGATGATCGCTTTCCACCAAAGAAAATAAAACGGTATGAGAAAAGACGGAACAGTGTATTTCCGTGCAACACTGTTTATTGACAAAACAGCTAGCCTCTTTACCGACTGAGAAAACTTGGTGCGGGAAACGCATTCAGAAATTTTTAAAAATTTGTGACTCGGTTTCCAGCGCCTAGTCTTCTCAGTCGGTAAAGAGGTTAGCTGTTTTGTCAATAAACAGTGTTGCAACGGAAATACACTGTTCCGTCTTTTCTCATACCGTTTTATTTTCTTTGGTGGAAAGCGATCATCGTCGCTTTTTTTGTTATAGAGTTCGGCTGCTGTAACGCGGTTCTGTCTACATCAATAATACCCGATTCCGTATGAGATATTCGGATTAATCCGAATATCTTGATATTCGGAGTCAACGGATATTTATTTAATCCGGATTCTTACAACCAACGAATACTAATACAGGCCGGTCTGGAAAGAATTTCTTTTCTTCTTTCTTTCTTCACCTGTTATTGGCCCTCGTCCATGGGACAGGTTGGCCAGCTCTCCACCCGGTCCGGCGCTTAACCAGAGCCCTAGCTACCCTTAGGAACGGCTTACACGTTACCCAGTTTGGGTGGTAATTCCCTTAGAATCTCCGATTTGTCGGGTATGTACCCTCGGAGATTCCGAATACAAACAATAACAATGATAAAATATGACAAAACGTCAATGTTTTCGGTTTGGCACAGTTGAGGTTATGGAGTTTCCCGCCTCTGGTAGAGTCTATTGCGCATGACCTTTTCTTTAAGCCACACTTCCGCCCTACGCTCCTCCCACAACAAGACATGGCCGTCACATGTCCACCTTGTGTGGATGAAAAAACGCAGCACGAACAGGGATTTTAGGCCTCATCGCTCACCCCCCTTGGATTTGGTAAAGACTCCCCTCAACAGGCCGTGGAGCTTCCCTTCGTATTCCGTCACAAAACACCCTACTCACCGCTTCTAGGCGATCTAACCCGAAATCTAACTATGTAGTCGACCGAGAGATGTTAACGCAACGGAAGCCAAAGGCAAACTCCCAGAATTTCTTTTTAGATCTTTAAAATGGCTGCTGGTCATTTTTGACTTTGCTGTAGCCTTTTATTTAATTATAGCATTCTAACAAGAAGATGGATTATTTTTTTCTCTTCTAGGTAAGTAGTTAAAATATTTTGTTTGTAGTATCCCACTTAGCAAGAAAACATCAATTTCGCGTGATAATTATGTAACTTTTAAAAACGTTGAAATCTGAATTAACATTTTTTTAACATGAAAATAACGCTTAATGTTACACTGTTCTGGCGTTAGTAAAAATAACGTCTATAATTTTGACGTTAATTTTATGTTGAAATTTGGTTTTTATATGCATGTTTAAAACTTATTATTAACGCGTAATAAGTAGTTATTTATTATCAAATACTACTTGGAATCGCCTTTTAAGTAGCTATTTAATAGCACACATTAATAAAGTACTAAAACATCTAATCATCATTCAAATGACAGTTTTTCAATATTGTAACGGCTCCTTATAATCGTTTCGCCGTCACGCAGGTAACCAATTTATCAGTACATTTGATACCTTAAGGTATCATCGAAATAACATACAACCAACAGCACCTTACGTCAGCGGTGTGCCGTGGGATTTCAGCACCCCAAATCTCTGTTTTGATACATGGGACCCACACCAAATTTCAAGGGATTAATAAAGGACCTACCAGGAGAATTAAAATGAAGAAAAAAAAATGACTCAAAGAACTTGCAATAATGTCAACATACAATTGTCTTTGAAATCATTTTTTCTTTACCTGTTATTCTTAATGAGTCCTTTATTAATACCGATACTAATTTGGTGTGAGTAACATGTGTCAAATCAGAGATTTTGAATCTTGAAGTGCCGAAATTCCACGTTACGCCGTTGGCGTACATATGATTGTGTACTACCACTAAAGGAAAGAGGAAATTTAAAAATGGTAACATTAAAAAAAATAGTTTGGCTTCAAATCCAATAACACACTCTAAGAGATTTAGTTGGCAACATCAGGGCTAAAATTTTAACATTATATGTTATTAAAAAGTAGACATTTTTCTACTTTGCTCGCCTATTTTCTCCAACTTTATTATTAACATGTTAAATACTAGGTTCGGTGTGACATGAAAACAAAAACACAGAATATTATACAGCTCGTTTTATTTTAACAATAGGTGACTTTACAAAAAGACAACTGAACCTAGGGAGCAATGCAAATTTAAAAAAGGACATAAGGGAGAGTGGGCTTCTCTAAATATGTATAGATAACACAAGTATTTAAAAATATATAGTTTGGTGCAGAAAAAGACCAATAACAAAATACATTGTTGAGAAAATGATACAAGTAAAAATAAGGTTTGCTTAGGTTCCGCCATTATTCTGCGCAGAACATTCTGGCGTAGATATTAGGTATTTGTTACGGGAATAGCCTGCACGGTGCGCAGAGTTGGCATTGCCCGGGCAATGCCAGCATTACTGTGCAGGTTTGCTCTAGATATGTCTTTACAGAATAGTCTGCTTAAATTTAACTAAACCTACAGTGCAATGCTGACATTGCCCGGGCAATGTCCATTCTACTCAGGTAATGCACCTACCTTATTAAAATCAGCTAGTTCAGTCTGTTTTTAGTATTCCGTGAAACGGAATACTTATGGAATCACTTCTGTGTCCGTTCATGTGTCTATAACAGGCGATTTTCTCTGAAACTATTTGACGTAAAAATTTGAAATTTAGCACAGAGATAGAGTGTGGTGTCCCAGTTATAGATGTTAAGTACAAAAGTTGAAATTTGATTGGGGGGTTAATTTCAGGTGGTAAATTGGGAAAGGGGAAAAATTTTCAAGGGCATCATGTAGGGTGTCAAATGAAAGCCCTTTGAAGCACAAATTCAACAATATATATAATGTGTTTTTTTGATAATTTTTTTAGGAAAAAGGCTTAAAAATTGCTGTCCCCCACCCCTATCACCAAAAGGATCGCTCAGAAAAATCTGAAAAAATCATTAATATTGAGAATTGAGGGAAAATTAATTATTAAAAAGTTGAATTTTGATTCTGGGGATTAATTTTCAGGGGGTAAATTGGGAAACTAAAAAAAAGTTTTTCCAAGGGCCTCATGTAGGGTGTCAAATGAAAGCACATTGAAGCACGAATTCAACAATATATATGATGTATTTTTTTACGCATTGTTTTAAACTTTCTCTGGGAAAAACGCTTAAAAATTTCTGTCCCCCGCCCTTATCACCGAAAGGATCGCTCAGAAAAATCAGACAAAAATCATGAATGTTGAGAATTAGGTGTAGATTGGGGGAAAATTATTAAAAAGTTGAATTTTGATTCTAGGGGTTAATTTCACCGGGTAAATTCGGAAATTAAAAAAAAGAAGTTTTTTCAAGGGCCTCGTGTAGGGTGTTAAATGAAAGCTTATTGAAGCACGAATTCAACAATATACATGATGTATTTTTTGTACTTTTTTTGGGGGAAAAGCTTAAAAAATTTCTGTCCCCCACCCTTACCACCAAAAAGATCGCTCAGAAAAATCAGAAAAAATCATGAACACTAAGAATTAGGTCTAGTTTGAGCCTAAATTTTCAGAATTGAAAAATTCTATCGCAATCAATTGTTATATACAATTTAATTGTTTATTTCCTTGTAACCGCTAAAAAATTGGTTTTAGAGAGAAGGTTTTTCAATAAAAAATATTTCTCACGATGCTAAGGAACAACTTTTATCCTTACAAGTTTTTTAGAACTTTTAATTTGGCTAAGTCGAAACGCGAGTGCATTACTATTATTGCTGTCACCCACCCTTCTCGACAAGAGACGCTCAGAAAAATCTAAAAAAAAATCACGAACATTGAGAATTAGGTGTAGATTGAGCCAAAATTATCAGGTTTAAAAAATTCTAGAGCGATCAATTGTTATAAACAATTTACTTGTTTATTTCCTTAGAACTGCTTAACCATTAGTTTAAAAAAAAAGGGTTTCCCACAATATAAGGAAGAACTTTTGTCTTTACAAATTTATCAAAATTTTTAATTTTACTCGGTCGAAACGCGAATGCATTAGGTACCTAACGATTTTTTGTATTGCGTTGAATAAGCCTTGCACTGAATAAGCCGCACACTAAAATATCTTTCATGCAAATGTCACTAGACTTAAATGTCCAGCGCCATGATGTGTTTCGCGAAAATGTTGCTGCGTTGAGTAATGGCGGAGCCAAAAAATATTACCTCTTGAACTATGGTGTTCTTGACTGATCTACAATTTTTAATTTTTCTTTATTGACATGTATAGTAACTAGTACATCCTCGACTGGGGAGGACAACTTAGAGTTTAATTTTCCGGAAAAATTATTCTACAGAATTTAAAAAAAAAATGAGAAACAAGGTTAAACTTGAGAGTATACTAAGCATATTTTTGACTTTAGGGCAAAATGTAAAACAAAAAGTTTTAAATTTAATAGACAGTTTAAATTCAATGTTTCAGTCGAATATTTAGATTTTGCATTTTTACCAGATTTATCCAATAACACTTAACTAGAGATTGGATTTCAATAACACTATTCTCATTTGTGCATCATCTACAACTAAAGTCAGAATTATATTTACAAGAAATAAGTGTCATGGCAGCCATCAAATTATAAAAATACGTTATTCGAAAATAAAAAAATTCTAAAATCGTTACATCGTGCCTATTAAATTAGAAACTTTCTTATTTAACTTTTAACCTTAAAATGAAAGATAAACCTAGTTTACTCCTAATGTGAAATCTTTTTCCACTTTTTTGAGCACCACAAAAGAAAATGCATTTCTTAACATTAATCATATTTTTTTGACAAGCTGAAATGTTTACAAAAAATACTTATTTCTTTGACAATAATTTTTTCATACATTTAAAAACTCATACATATATTTAATAAACAATAGCACTAAATACTGCTGGCGGGTTTGGTTATTTATCTGCAAACCTTTAAATGACATTGCTGACAGGTTATCAGCCATATATTTTATGAGGTAAGGCCATCACTACCTGACGTCTCCATTGGTCGCAGATGAATAATCACAGCATGTATATCAATACATGTATCCAAGCCGCTTTGGTTAGGGTTGTGGTGACCAGTTTTACAAGAAATTAAACTATATCAATCAAATTAGTGACTAATTTGGTAACCAAAGCTGCATGGATCAGTCAAATATGGTATTTTATTATAGGTTTCTGTCTTTTGTTGGGTAAAACTTCACTAACCTGTACTAATGTTTTCCTACTAGCTGTCATTTAAATGTCAAATCTGTCAGTTGTATACATCACACATAGAGGCACCACTCAAATTATAACACTTTCAAAAAAGGGACCTTGGAGAGTAAATCTGAAAAACTATCTTTAAGGGGAGCATCAGAAACTCATGGAATTCACAGGGCTGGACTTAAAGGCCTGCGATTTCTTCCAGCGACTGTAAGCATATCTACAATGATCCATGATTGATAATCCTTTCCATGGCAAAATCTGTAGTTTCTGGGAACTGCATCTGCGTTATTTCTAAAAAAGTAGTAATAAAAATAATTTACAATTTACCTAAACTCATTATACAGGGTGTCCCATAACTAATAGAGCAACTGGAGATACTAGACATCAAACTAGACGGATTAAGTCATAAAAGTTTTTTGAATTGATACTCTTTATAGAGATACAGGGTGTTGAAAATGAAAGTTTATTTTGGAAAATAAGCCATAATTAGAAAATGGTTCAATTTATCGAATTTAAAGTTGGCATTATTATATTTTTGTGGGGAAATAAGAATTTGTACCTAAACATTTTTAAGTTTTATAATAGAGGGCGCTAGTTACATACACTGGGTTTAATAAACCTATGATTTTTTTCTTACCTGTAATATTAGGTACATTTTAATCCAACTTTCTCAAAGAAGGGTTATTTTTAAGCTAAAAAGGTATACCTGCTCGATCTTGATATCTCTAACACAATGCAATAAATTAGAAATAATGCAGTTAAAACAAGTAAGCTCACTTTAGTAGATGTTGAAAGTGGCCATCGCTTACCTCAATACGAGCCTCAATACCTACATTTTAACTGCATTGTTTCTAATTTATGGCATTGTGTATTAAAATATGAGTTTAATTACTTTGATTTTTTTATGCATTGTGATGTTTAAACGAAAATATCTCGAAAACAGTTAGATATCAAGATCGAGCAGGTATACATTTTTAGCTCAAAAATAACCCTTCTTTGAGAAACTTGGTTTGCAACGTACCTACCTAATATTACAGGTACGAGAAAAAATCATAGATTTATTAAATTCAGTAGATGTAACTAGCGCCCTCTATTATGAAACTTAAAAATGATCACAAATTCTTATTTCTCACCCATAAAAACATAATAATGCCAACTTTCAATTCGATACATTGAACCGTACCCTGAATCTCTATATATCGAGTATCATTTAGCAAAAAAATATGTGACTTAGGTAATCGGTCTTGATGTGCAGTATCTCCAGTTGCTTTATGTCCCATTAGTTATGGAACACCCTGTATATAAATAACCCTCTAGCATTAACTACATTTATATATAATAATTAAAAAACAGTTTACAGAACTGACTTTGGGTCTATGGCCCTTTAGGGGTTTGTCATATTTAAATTCATAATTTTTAGTGCTATATTTTACTAAAAACTAATGTGCAAAACTCTAATTTCTTGCAATCAAACAAACAAATTGATATCAGAATCACTGGAGGTTCGGTAGCCGATTTCTCATTTTTTTTTGTTATGGAAACCCGAGCAAACGTAATGAAGTCATTTGAACAAAAAACAAACTTAAATATTTTCGTGAAATCATATTGTGTTTCCTTTGCAAAATATTCAATACAGACAAATCATTCTAAGCACAGTACCGCTGCATTACAATAATAGGCTACAACCCTACTGTTATTTACAAATGGCATTATATTTATCAACAAACGCATTTTAGGTAATTTTTTTAATTCATATGACTAAAAATGTCAGTAGACCTGAACTGCATTATATTCATTAACCCAGTCGTTTTTAGAAAAAAAAAATCAACAACACAGTGACGAATATATTCTTGGGGTTTGGGGTTATATCGTCATCAGTGTCTTAGAGGAGACGTTTAATGCCTGTTCTCGAGCATCAAACAATATTATAGAAGCACTCAAAAAATTTGGCCATTTTAACCAACCGGTACGTTTCGATAACGATGGCATCATTCTTGATTCTTGCACACGGTCATCTCTTTTATTTGTCTGCATTATCCTACTATATTCTCGGATCTTACTTTTAAACAAAATTTTATAACTACACAACGATTACTATCTCATCATACAAAATTTAACACTTACCTGGGAGTAATAACACTAATAACAATGTGAAGAATCCAACTGTTTTCGCAGTCACGGCCTCATCAAGCACCTTAGACAACAGTAAATAAAACTAGAATGAAAATGGCGACTCGCCGCCGCCGCGCCGTTGTCTTTGTCTGCCGTGGTGGCGCTTCGATCAGACAAGATTTCAGGTGCGAATATTTAAAACGTTATTTATTACTATTATAATATTATTATTTATTTATTTATTACCTAAATTAACAAAAAATAACCCAGATCAACCGCCGCGTAAACAACATTACTTCGACAGGGTTAAAATTAATTGATAATAATGTGCTATAAATTACAACGTTAACAAATTTGCGTTAAAAACACATACTTACAATAATGTTGCTTTTACCGACCTACAGCTAACTTATAAATGTGTTAGAAACCGCAACGTTAATAAAAATTGCGTTTAAACAACCTAATCAGAAAAACATCTGAAAAATGGCGTTTTTAAAACGAAGATTTTTAGAATTGGAAATAACATTACGGTTTTAGCATTAAAATAACGTTTATTCCCAAAATGTGCTATGTGGGATGGGTTACTTTTATTACAATACCATTGTTTTTCAAGAGAATTGCTTCGAAATGTATATCATGTCCTGACACTTTTGAAGGAAAGGAAGTGATGAAATTGTTCATTTATAGAATAGTTAGGACACCTTATTTATTCTTTGGTGTTAAGCTTTAAAAACAAACAATTTGAATATTGCACCAGTGATTTCGTGTATTGCCAATTGAGTGCTCGACAATACTACCAGTAAAATTTTTAAAGTAGTGTTTCAGTGAAATCTTTTAAATAAAATACCTATCTTGTATTATTATGATGGCATATAACTTGTTTTCTTTAAATCAAAAATAAGGTAAGCTGCTAAAAGGCTTGGTTGGTATATACATTCCGGCAGCAATTTTCTTTTATACCTACATATTACATGAAAAAAGAGTTGATATACAATGGATCAGCCTTGTACGAAAGCTGTGTAATGAACATAACTTTTCTTGACAATAGTAGTAATAGATCAATTGTAGCCATCAACACATATTTAGAAACTTTTTATTTTATTATACAGATAATCATGTTGTAAAAGTAACCTTCCAGTGTCTTTCCTAAATACATTGCGTGTTATAATGTAGGTACACTTAAAGTGTTAATAGTCATGTACTTATTAATTTTAGGTTTCTTGTTGAATTGTGGGAAGGATCACAACAGGCAAACAAGTATTGCAGCAGGGACTACTATAGATTTTGTTTTTATCAAAACATAAAGAATTGACCTACGAACCATGGTAATGTAGCTTTATTTCATATCAATAAGTTTCTCAGTGGTATATTTTACAGTGTCTAAGTATTAAGTGTTTGTGTTTCAGTTCTAGTGCATTAACATCACGTCTAGGTTTTACAGCTTTCAAAACTGTGAAAAATTATTGAAAATATTCTTTTGACAAAAATCCCAATTATAGTTTCATAGAAGAATATCAGACTGTTTGAGCAAATGTGACAGATATTGTAATGTATTGTATTATAAAAACCTGAAATCCTTTTTTCTTTTTCATGTCATACGAGGAGTCCAAAAGCACCAGCTACCCAATCGAAACCTAACTTATTTGGTTTGACATTATCAAGACAAGTTATATTTCTTTTTTGACAGGATTATGATTAAGGCCTTCTTCTTAGGTATACTCAGTTTACATTGTCTTATTTCTTCTGTATGCCTTAAATTAATTTTGAGAAAATCGTGTTCATCGTGTGTGTAATGTATATTGTTTAATTTTGATTTCTATAAATTTTGTCGTTTTAAAATTTAGGTATGTGTGAGTGTCTATAAAGTGTTACATCGTTTTAAGCTATTTATGGAATGTTTATATTTGTGTTTCTTTTTGATAATAAAGTTACAGATATCAACTTCATTGTTTGATTGTCCTTTTCATATTCATGCTAAATGTGATATTTTAAAGTGGATTTAAAACTTAAGAATTTATTTGGCATCAAACCTACTTGGTTTTGATTCCAAATAATTTTTTTTGCTACTTTAAAATATTTAAAATAACCAAAAATATGAAGTTTTAAATTGCGCCTGCGCCACCTTTAGTTCCCAATCCGACCGCTCCCGAACTCGGCCCGAACGGGCAGACTAATTGAGGAGCGGCTAGAACTGCAAACAATCCGACGTTGCCATTTTCGGTTTTCCTTGTCTTGCACCGGTAAACTTTTATTTCCTTTGCTGGTAGATCAGCCACGTAGTGCAGGTGTTATATATTCGGTGGTGCAGTGGTATAGAGTCCGCTTATTGACCCAGCCGTCTTGGTTCGAATCCGTGCTCGGCCGCTTCTTTTTTTTAATTTTTGTCACTTAAAATATTATAAAAAATTAAGAAATCGGCTCTAAAAGGTGTATTGGAAACGGGTTAGCACTCCTTCCTCGATAAAAATTTTGTTTTGTCTTTTTTTAAAGGTCACAAGCAAAAAATTAATCGTGTCTAGGTACCTTAACCTAAAAATTATATTTTGTTTGTTGTCCAGAAAATCTAGCGAACGGTGGATCGGAGGGCACCCTAAGGTCGGAACAGGGTTAGCACCTGGTTAGGGGCCCTGACCAGTCTCTTTCCTCGCAAGCGAAGAGGAATCGGTGCGAAAAAATCCACTATTGTTCCTTCCTCTGCCCATCCCCTAGGCCCTAGACTCTATTGTCACTCACTCTATGAATGACAGAAGAAAAAATACCGTTATTTTAAAATCTTCGAGCTAGCGCACATGTGGCAACGTCTGATTGTTTGCAGTTCTAGCCGCTCCTGACTAATTGTCGATGGAATTTGACGTTTGACATTTCATATGACCTTCGACTCGATCCGTGCTGCGACAAATAAGAACGCTCTTAGACAAGGAAAGAGAGGGGACTGGTAACACTCATTTAAGCTAACGCATGGCAAGTGTGACCAAAATTCGAGACGACGCCATTTTTTGGTGCCAAACATTGCCGGTGACATCAAAGATATTTTGTGGTGTTTCGAACAGAATTTTGATTAAAGACGACTACATTTTAGTAATTTATGATGGTGGGTTGTACTGCTTATGGCTGCAAAAGCCGAAACGGGAGAAATGAGCCTGGAATTACCTTTCACAGGTAATAAGTTAAATGTTACATAGTTGCAAGACAAACAATTTTCGAAATATTTTTGTTATGAGATAATTTATCAACGCAATTCGAATATGATGATTTAGGCATTTTCAAAACAGACTATGTATGTTTATTTGAACAATGTGCTTGAATGTTTTCATTCATTATCAACTCATTAAAGACATAAATTATGATAATGGCAAGATTTTTTCCAGTGGCGGGTATGTTTTTATTCGGAAAAAATATTATAATATTTCATTAACTTTGTGTGCGTAAATTAGTCAGTACAGCAGGTTTTTTTTTTAAATATATAATTTATTTGTTTTGTTGTAGATTCCTCATGAACGATCCCAGAAGACTTGCTCTTTGGGTTAAAAAAATGCATGTTGCAGACTGGAGTCCTAGAAAAATGATAAAATTTCTTCAAAGCACTTTGACTGGAATTTATTTTATAGTATTGGTGAAAAAACTTGTCTATTAGATGATGCAGTACCTACAGTATTTGAGGAACTGCCTAAATATCTCCAGGAAATGTCACAAACAAAGCAAGTAAGTCAGACTTTACACAACATTTTGTAATATTATTTTGTAATATAGGTACCTATAGTGTAGGTATCATATGCTAGAAATAAGCTAATTAAATGTATTGTTCTAGGCAAGAAATTGGAGGCGTTCCTGCACTGAGAAAATGATTTGGCTATCATAGCTTTATATCAAGCTGCCATAACTAAATTATGCCGCAAATATAGCTCCAGCGTTACCGCCATGCTGTCGCTGCTAAATGTATTTAGCAGACTTGGTTTAGTAATCATTGCGAAATATTTTGCTAACAAGATCAACGGGAACTTGCTACTGTTACAAATGCTACTAGCAGTTATTGCTAAATATATAGCATCTATTACTAGAAAACTTGGATGAGTTAGTATGACTAAATGACAGCCACAGCGTTTTTGTTAGTAATAGTTACTGAATATTCAGTACTTATTGCCCTTTTAATGTGCTGTTATTGCAAACTAATTTACTAATTATTGCAAAGTTTTTAGCAACCGCCGCATGATCGCTGTGCTATCAGTGAACGATTATTTAGTAATTATTGCATGCTATTTAGTAACGATAGCATCAATGCTTGGCAATCCCTGTATGACCGTTGAGTAATTACTGCCCGATATTTAGTTCCGATAGCATAACGGGCTTAGCAATCTCTACATGATTATTTAGTAATTGCTGCAATATATTTAGTAACGACAGCATCATTGGCGTAGCAGTTCCTGCACGATGGTGTAGTAAGTACTGCATGATATTTAGTAACAACAGCATCATTGGCTTAGCAGTTCCTGCACGATGGTTTGTTAATTACTGCATGATATTTAGTAACTACAGCATCATTGGCTTAGCAGGTCCTACATGACCAGTTTTGTCGCATGGGACCCACGCCAAACTAAAAGTGGTTTTTATTCGGCCCACTAAAAAACCTTTACCGAAAAAAAAATCGTTTTAGGATTTGCGAAAAGAAGTTCACTTCTGGAATTGAACCCTCTGGCTAAAAAAACTCTAAGAAAGTTTAAACTTTAAATTTTTTGTTACTTATACGATATTCTATCGGAAAATTTTAAATTTTGTTAGATAATTTTTAGTTGTTGGAAAACTGTAGCTGTCTGACGTTTTTTAAACCTAATTTTGCTTAAAAAAATACAGACAGCTCTGGTTATCCAACAATTGGAAATTTTCCAACAAAATTTGATATTTCTAGATAGAATTTTGTATAATTAAAAAAAACAAAATTTGAACTTTGTTAAAAATCTTTTTTTTTCGCCAAGGATACAACTCCAGAAACAAACTTTTTTCGCGAAACGTAAAATGATTTTTTTTTTGGTAAAAGGTTTCTAGTAAGCCCAACAAAAACTAATTTTAATTTGATGTGGGTCCCATGCTTCGGAACTGAGATATTACACTCTCGAAATTCAACCAACTGCCATTCGCCTGATTATCTGGTAAGTCCTGCATGATTTTGGTTTAATTATTATATAATCATTTAGTAATAACTGGGCGACTACTTTAATTCGGCAGCTGTAAAGCAGGTACAAAAGTGGTTAAATGAGGAAAATACTGGATAATACGATCTGCAATAACATTAAAATAAAAATTTCCAAAAATTTCTTTTAACTCCAAAAATATTTTCTAAAAATTGATTTATTACTAATTTGTTTTCCGTATCCAGAAATTATAGAACCCTATATATAAGCTGCTAAACAAACAATGTATGAGAAATCCAAATGAAATACAAAATTATTTATAGAACAGTCGTTTATTGTTATTATTTTTAACAAGTTAAATATAGGACATAGGACATATATGTAAAAGTTACATACATACACACATACATAGAAAACTGTCAAATTAACAACCTTTTTTTCTTTTCAGCATAATATTTGAAACCGGTTTTTTCTTTCTCGAAAAAATAAGAAACTATAACTTAACTACCATAAACAACTTATTATTAATAGTTACTTGAAAAATATACATAACACGAATACATATCAAATAAATTATGGAAAACCTATAGAGGGAGTCCCAACGATGTTTATGTACTAAATTTCGTCGCCGCTGTACACAATATACACAAACTTGTAGTCCTTAGTTTCACAAACTGCTTTTAGTAAGAGTATTTTCATACGGGGTATTTTGAAAGTACACATTGCAAAAATCACATTATTGTTTAGTGGAAAAAAATAAAACTCATCAAGCTTAATAAGAGCAAACACGTGTTACCTCTTGAAATAAACTGTCAAATTTTAATCGTTTTGGAGTTGATTCACTTGATTCCAAACAATCCAGATTGCCACATATAACCGCCGTTAATTCCTCGTCTGGTTCAAAGGTGAATGTAGGAGAGACCACAGTCCTATTCGAGACTTCAGAATTACTCGAGACAACATTGTCGATGCTACTGATAAATACTCATCAATATTCTGCAACAATAAAATAAGTAAAGTAAAAGATAAAAATGGGCACCTAAAAAAGTTATTTAAAACATTTACGTCCAGATTCATTAAGAAAGTTTAAGATTTAGTACTGGTTTAAATTAAGATCTTATAGTTGATCAGTTATGTTTTGACAGGTTTTTGTCCTGTCCTTGTCATTAAAAACTTATGAATTATTGTGATATTTCAGCGATTTACTTGGTTTCCAAATGATTTTCATCTTGGAACGAGTTGCTGTAATGAATTTAGTTCTATTATTGTTGAAAGTACGTACTAAAATTGTCCTTTTCCTGATAAATTTGCGAAAAAGCTCAGAACTAAGTTCATAGAATAAAACTTAGTTGTCTTATTCTTACACTTGTCAGTTTAAAACTTTTGATTGTCAAAGTAGACCGGACTAGCATTGGAGAATCTGGCTGTTAAAGTTTTCGTAAATTACTTAACAACAAGTAAGTAGGACAAATTTTGGACATACAGGAGTTTTATATTTTGAAAATAAAATTTTTGACAACCTTAATACCTTAGGTATTTTTTATGGAAATGAAGCACAGAAAGGGAGGGATTTGCGACTTTTGTGTCCCTAAATAGGATATATCTTTAATTGACTGACAAAGTTGTACTTTCCGAGTACAAAATTGACAAATGCACACAAAGTATTTTGTGTTTGGCTAAAATCCGTTAAAGTTTTAGTAAAATACCCATCGGCGTAACTAGAAATGTTAAACTTGATTTAAAGTTGTATATCTCTGTTGCTACTTACGGGACCCATGCCAAGTTTAGGGGTTTTAATAGTAAGCCTACTAGGAATATTTTTGTAAAGAAAAAAAATATTTTGTAATTTGCGAAAAAAAGTTGAAATTTTGGTCACCCCCCCCAGAAAAAAAAATGAACACGTTTTGGTATCTTATTTATTATTTTTTTAAAACAAATTTTACATCATTTTATCGATAATTTTTAAATTTTAAGAGAAAAAAATGTGATAGTAGAAAGTTGTAGTCATTTGAATTTTTTTCAACCGAAATATGATTTAAATTTTCGTGTACGAACAGAGCTATTAATAGCTCTGTTCGTAGATGAATCACAAACCGATCAGCGCCAATCAAGTTTTAGCTATTTGGTAACGTGACAGTTTGCCGACTGGTTTCCAGTAATATCATTGGCTCTGACTGGTTAGTGACTCTTGTGCGAACAGGGCTAATATCTATTCTTCTTATCAGCTTAATAGCACTATCGGTGCCTTTCATTGCCGTTACAAGGTAATAAAAAGAATTTAACATAAAACGAAATAAATAAAATACACTATGGCGCCGAGCAGTCCGAAAGTTCCAGGGAATTCCTGACCAATCAAATGCAAGGACAGGTTCCCTGACCAGGGTCGTGTTCCAAAACTTCAGCGTACAACGCCCCAGTGTAATCATCACATGACTATAAATGAACAATTTAAATACTGAGTCACATGATAGTCACACAGGTGCGTCGCACGGCGTAGTTTTCGAACACAACACTGACGCATATCATACGCCACGAAAAATAACACCTATTTTGCAATGGTAAAACTATAGTAAACTTGCAAAAAATAAGATAATCCGCTATTTTTTCGTTATAAATCATTACAAAAGACTCTTGTTAAATATCATTTTTGCGTACACTTACGCCATGCGTTAAAGTGTTTAATATTCGCAACCTTCCAACAACAGTATAAAAGTAACAAAGTAAAATACGTACCTTCAAATGCTTCTTCATAGGCACTAAGGCCCCAATCAAACAGGGTACACTGAGGGAAAAGTATATTAACCATTATAGAAAATTACATAATGGTTATGCAAAAGTTATATACTATTTGTGACAAATAAACCGTTTGTTACGGTTATACGCGTTTTTCTAAAAACTTAGCAAATTTACCATTACCACTAAGTATTATTTTATACCGGATATATAACCAGTTATATTAAATATTACTAGGGCAAATTTTAGTTTTATAGCCGCTATGTGGTTAAGTATATACCACCAAAATATTATTATATATCGGTTATATAACCAGTTATATTAAATTCTTTTAGAGCTAGCTTTAGCTGTATAACTACTATATGATTAACTATATAGAATTAAAATATCATCATATACAGATTATATGAAATGTTACTAAAGCAAGTTTTTGTTATGTAGCCGCTATATGGTTAATTATATACCATTAAAATATCATTATATATCAGTTATATAATAAGTTATGTGAATTTTTCTAATGGTAATATTCTAGTTGTATGGCAATAATTATATAATTTTTAATGCGTTAAATATCAGCTCTGTATTTTCAAACTATTATATAGGTGCCTGATCATGAATAAATGTTTGTTACATATATGAGCCGAAAAACTTTACTAATGATAAAGCATCTATATAGTAGTTTGAAAATACAGAGAGAGCTACTTAACATACTAAAAATTACACATTATTGTCATATAACTAAGATATAACCATTAGAAAAATGTATATAAAATAATTATTACTGCAATGCATAATTTAATGACCATGCAGTGATGAGATTTCAGTCCGTTTTCAATAAATAAAACACCAATTTCTATAAACGTCAAATATATTTATAAATAAAAATAATTCGGAACTGTCATAACTAATTGTAACGTAAAATGTTTAGTTTTGTTTTACATACTATTTAAAACTAAAAACTTGAAGATAGAAGTTAATGATATATTCCCGACTTTTGCGAAACGTGTTTGGGAACGTTTAATTCTCGCCTTAGTTCAAAAATATCTTCAACATATTGTAAAAGTTATGGCAGAGTTAACAGTGCTTTTAAGAGAGGACCTGAAAAATAAAACAAATACGATGAACAAAAAATATACATTTATAAATTTATCTTATTAATAATATTGTCATGGGCGCCCATAGAGTAAATTTCAGGGGGGGGGGGCAACCAGCCAAAAAACCGTATGTTACAAAATCACGAAGTTGAGCAGTTGTTAAAAAGCACCGTGGAACCCGACCCCAGGGGGGCAACTGCCCCCTCGCCCCTCTCTATGGGCGCTCATGAATACTGGTAAAGTTTGTTGAGTAATTGGTGATTTTATATTGCCCTTCATCAACAAAACATTTTTGTTGTCCTTTAACAATAATAAAACCCCTTGTTTTTTATCTATATCTTGAATTTGCAGACCATATTGATAAAAGAAGCTGATGGTTTGTTGACCGATTTACAGTAGTTTCATTGGTTCCGACTAGTTGATATCTGCGGGAGCAGTTACTGTTTATTTCTTATCAAAATTTTTCCGTTGTTTCTTACGTTATCCCATTAAATTTTTCCATAAAGTTATTTTAGTTTTAAATCAAAATAATAAATTTTCCCCATCAACCACCCTTTGAAAAATACAAAATTTTATGCTTACTAACTTTTTCTTCTGGAACTACACACATGTTTCGTGCTTTGGCCTCTGCTGCTAGAATGGCATTAGCTAGTTCAGACAGTCTGGTGTAAATTAAATCATTATTGTCACTATATTTGATATCGACGTCACTTTCAACCTAAGAAGTATATTTTACTAGTTATTGGACAAAACTTTTTGGTAATAAAGTACACATCTCATAAGTATACAGGATACACACAAAATTATATGCTTACCAATTTTTTTTCTGGAAACACACATATCTTTCATGCTTTGGGCCCCTGCTACTAGGATGGCATTAGCTAGTTCAGGCAGTTTGGTGTAAGTTAAATCATCCTTGTCACTATGTTCAACATCGGCGTCACTTTCAACCTAAGGAGTACATTTTACTAGTTACTGGCCAAAAATGTTTGGTAATAAAGTACACATCTCGTAAGTATACAAACAAAAATACAAAATTGTATGCTTACCAATGTTTTCTTCTGGAACAACACATATCTTTTGTGCTTTGGCCTCTGCTGCTAGGATGGCATTAGCTAGTTCAGGCAGTTTGGTGTAAATTAAATCATCCTTGTCAGTATGTTTGACACCAATGTCAATTTCAACCTAGAAGTACATTTTACTAGTTACTGGACAAAAAATTGTTGGTAATAAAGTACACATCTCGTAAATATGAAAATGTGAGGAAAATTTAACTTTTGTACTTTTTAGCAACTAAAAGTATCCAAAAACTAAACAAAAGAGAGGTTAGGTTAATTTATTAATCCGCTTCTCAACCTTTTGACACTGATCAAAGCATAATATCTATTCTTATCAGGTTAATATCACTCTCGCTACATTTCAATACAGTTAAAAAAAAGTAATACAAATTAAAATCACAATAAAATCTAAAGAAAAGAAGAACATCCTACGCGATGAAAAATAGTACATACCTATTTTCAACTGGTAAAATGATATTAAAAATTGCAAGAAAATAAAACAATCCGCTATTTTTTCACTATATATTATTACAAAAAACTGCCTTATCTTGTTAAATATTATTTTTGAAGAAAATTAAGCATTGTGTTAGTGTTCAAGAACCAAAAATATACATCACACTTGTAAACGACAAACTTCATAAGAAAAGCCGCCATGTTCACGATTCGTGTGTGGGAAGGTGAAGCTTCACCCTAACAAACCCTAATCTATGGGTGAAGCTAGCAAAGCAAAAAAATCTTAATTGGTCTTCGTTGAAAAAAATACTTGGATAATATAAATATACCTTTAAATTAACTTACTTACCTTTAAATCTTTCTAATTATTCCTTTGTTAAAACGAAGTCCATGCTACATTATTGCAAAACTACGGATCTAACAAATAAACAGCATAATAATGTACAATACCGGCGATGTCGCAAAATGCCAAAATAATACATTACCTATTAATACATAAATGCAAATGGCCGAGTCGCGAATCATATGATGCACGAACACCGAAATTAGACGAGCTGCAATGTCGATGCATTTTGATTGGTTGGCAAACGGAAACCTTGAACAAAATTATAACTTGATCTTGGGACAAAACAACTGGTATATTACCATTATATATTCTTTGTATACTGGCTATACAATCTCTCTAAATGGATCATGTATATAGCTAATTACATTAGCACTATGGAACAAGAATATAGCGGCAGCAAAGTATTTAACAACAAAAGGCATGTTGTATAACGGTTATATTCCTTGGTGCAGCATAACTGATATTCAGATGCGTATTTATGGGTATGGAAAATTGTATAACCACAAATAACCTCGTGTCAGGATAACAGTTGTATTGGGGGATTTCTCTCAGTGTATTCTTCCACATTATGAAAAGCTCATAACCATAGAAAAATGTTTATATTATGCAAATAACTTTCATTAAATAAATAAACCCCGCATAAACTTCACAACCACGATATTCGATACTAGTGACACGCACAACGGTCGGAACAGCAGAAAGTAAAGTTAGTAAAGTAAGATGATGCACAAAGCGAACCGTTGAGAGGCAAAACCAAATGAGTGGAATAACTTCTAATGCTGTTTTGTGATTGGCTTAGATTGTAACGAATATACCCCCTCCTGCACACATACGGCATATATTGCAGTATAATTTCGCTGTAGTAGCATCGCTACCTAGCTGTTATTGCTAAGTTACCAGCTAACTTCATGTCATGCAGGCGTTGCAAAATACAGTTCTATTACTGCTAAATGATTAGCTATATATTTTGGTTGCAAAAGTATTTAGCAGGTTTAGCAAAATTTAACAGTAATAGCTGATAAATATGTTGTTATAATAGCAATAGACAACCGGCAAACCCCAGCAAAATCTAATTAGCAATGATTGCAAAGCGATCCAGTACTCCTTGCAAAACTTTTAGTACTGATAGCGGATTTTTTAGCTATAGGTGCTAAATTTTTCCAGCATGACGATTTAGCAAACTCATTTTCTCAGTGTGTTCTGTTTCTGTTGTGCCCGCCAGGGATAGTAAGGCCGGTAATGTGGAACAAAACTTAGATGAAACACCATGAAAAAAACAGCTTAGAAGACGGTTTTTCCAAGCAGTACAACTACCTTCCAAGCAATATAAAGTCTTTGAATAGTTAGACATTTGCTGACTGACAGGGCTTCTTATTCTGTTGCTGAATTTTATGATGACTCATTTTAATTTTTTTACACCTATATGATTATATCGAGTTTTAAAATTATGTGTATTGTTTGTATACCTTGTTGAGTTTGTCTTTTATTAGTGTTGGTCTGCTTATATACTTTATTTAGATATTCTTTTATATATATTTATTTGTAATGAAATACTAGTATGTAGGATCATGTATCATATAGGAACTACCTTCTTGCTTTGTCTATAAGATGTGAGTCTTCTGGCAATAAAGCTTATTTCAATTTGAATTTGAAAAGCAGAATAACTTTACACAACTTTTGTATTATGTAAATATTTATTTTTGTATCAGTTTATTAGGCGTACTTAATATTTATTGTTTCTAAATTTGTTTGCCTATGTACCTATAGGTATAGTTAGTTTTAATAACTTTTCAGAATTGTTATTATTATTATATTACATAAATTTTTTTAAATATACTTGAGAACAATTAAAATTGAAGGAGTACATTGGATCTATTGATTTTCTCCACATTTAACAAACCAACATAAATTATTACTATAAGTCGTTTTATTCGTTTTGGTAAAAGTCTACAATAGCCTCTCATGATACGCCGCCGTAGCCTGGAGCTGGATCACGATGCATTGAGTTCTACGCGATTTTGACACTAATGACAGTGGCCATGTGATGGATTGTTTGTTTTGTTTGAATAGTCATGTGACTTTGACACGTAGAATAGAATTCTATGTGGCGTGATCCGGGGTCTGGTGTCAGATGGCTTCATATCCGTAGCATGTATTACCCGTCCTCTCTCTTTCCTCGTCTAAGCTAATAATAATATGTAAGTGTATTTCGATTTTTTCTTTGGTACATCAGTATGGTTTTTGTTATGAAATTACAAAAATAAATGCATAATTTTAAAAAAATCCAGTATAACATTGTTTTATTTTGTAGCACTATTTTAAATATTCTATTTCATACAGTTTTTGCAGCAAGAAGGAAAAAAATTAAATTAATTTACAAAACCTCTAGTTACGCCATTGAGCGGATCGGTCTGGTGTCGGATGGTCACACTTCATGTCAAATAGTTACGCGTCCCCTCTCTTTCCTTGTCTAAGAGAACGCTAGTTGGTATTCTTCCTGTATTAGTATTCGTTGCTTACAACACTACCAGACGTTAGGTGCGTTTGAGATTAGTACTGTTTTCACTCCGGACGTACCTAAGTGCACTCCGTCCGTTCGAGTATTAAATTCGGAGCAAAAAGAGTGAATCCGCTGGCGTTCGGGTATCGAAAACAGAGTGAAAAGTGTTTACTCCAAAAGTCCCGTCTCGCTGAGAGGAGCTTTAGGAGCGAGCATGCGCAACTGCGTTTGCAAATTTTATGGTTAAGTTAATTTTTTGTTTATGTCGGTTAAATTGGAATGTTTTCATTCTAAGCTGGGTTCATTCTAAAATGCATTTTAAAGTTTTGTCCGTCATTGCTGGGACCGTTATTTCCGCAGAATTTTTAACTTTTTCTTCAGAAATATCTTCGTTTTCGGAGCTTTTCACAAAATTCTTCCTTGGCAAAGTTTAAAATTGGGATCAGAGAATTGAACATATTTAATAATTTTAATTAAATCCTTGTTTAAAATTTAACCCATATGCAAGCCAAACACATGTTTATTTTTAAGGTTATGTTTTTGCACTTTCCATGCACTGTCGGCGTAGAGCGTTCGTCTTTGAAAGATTTACTCCCAAAACTCTGAAGTCACGTGACAAAAATCTACTTTCACTCCACTCCAAATCCGTTGGTGGTCCCGAACGTAGCCGTTTGCAACGTGTCAATTTGGTGTCAATTATGAAATAGCCAACTCTGTGGGTGGGCGGTGCTACTGTTCATTTTTCTTGCTGTTTTGGTCGATAACTTGTTGAATTTTGCGATATCTGCGACCCATATTTAACATAGATATTACGAGTGTTTTTATATCTTAGTTTCTAGTTTTTTAACTTCTTTGATTTTAAGCTATGTCCAGTCCTAAGGAAGAAACTGTTTTAAAGGCAGGTCACCCACCAGCAGGTATGGTATTATTGGTATTGTCTATATCATTTTAAAGATTGTTTAATGCGTTAATAAATAACAATGTATAGTCCATTTAAATATACCATTTTTGTGTTGGCCACTCGAATATTCCTAAAGATTAGTAAATTTTGTTTTTGAAATTAAATTGGGCATACTTAAACTCCAGGACAGTAATAGGCTATTCAGATTGTGTTAAGAAAAGAAAAAAAACCTTTTTGTCGATTACATAGTAGGTACCTTCATATGAATAATATGATTGTTCTTCACCATATCATCAGTCTAATAAGTAAACCTGGCAATTCCTCTTTAGACTGAATATCACACATCAATAGCAAATCATATTTCTATCCTTTACATAAGGCACAGAAAATAGGTACTGTCAAGCAAATCTCATAAATGCAAAAAATTAACATTCAGATTTACCAAAAAGGTTTAAGACACTTTAAGATTTAGTACTGGTCTAAATTAAGATCTAGTTGATCAGTTAGGTTTTCGTCCTGTCATTGTTAATAAGTTATCATTAAAAACTTATGGACAGAGAGCTGGCTACATAAAAATGTTTAAACCTAGGTGTAGTCTTGAGTTTATGCAGTAATGGATATTCTTTAAATGTGTTTAATACAAAATGATTGGTCTGCCAAGCCTGATCAAAAGAATAAACTGGGGGCGGGGGTGAGATATGTAAATATTTATTGAAAAATTAGAAACTAGGTTTAAAAAAAAACACAAACCGAGGGTTCTTCCACTCCACAAAAAAATGTACACGTATTGCGAAAATAAGGTAATTTGATGTAGTGCGACCAAATTCCAAGTAATTCGATCGTAATTCAGTATATTTTGCGGTAATTGTATGTACTTCGAGATAATTTGAAGCATTTTGACAATTCGAATTATTTTAAGGTAATTCGAGATACCTAATTCCAAGTATTTATAGGTAGGTACTTAATCGATATGGGCGAAAATTTTAAAGGGGTTATTTTTTAGCTAATTTTAAGCATAAATGTTCATATAAACATGTCCGATAATATAATGCTTCGTTTTCGAGATACAGGGTGCTAAAATGTTTTTTTAGTTTTTTTATCAAATCAAATATCTTTTTAATCAAAAAATTTCACAGTCTTACAAACCCTGAAATTGAATGACGTGGCGTCATATAAACAGTACAACAAAATACTCCCTACATACTATAACATAGATTTAAAAATTGAAAATAATAAGACAGGAAGCTTACATTTAAAATAAACAGTTTAAAAAGTATAATTTAAAAAATCAGTCACCGAGTAAGGCTCTATTTCTAAAATCAATCCAAGTAAGGATTTCTTAAAATCAATAAAATTAGTCATAGCTTTAAGTTTTGCAGGCAGCTTATTAAAAAATTTTACACTAGCATATGCAGGTCCCCTCTCTGTACTGGATAATCTGTGCAGTGGCACGTTTAAACCCAGATATCTGGTGTTGAAATAGTGATTTGTCTCTAAATGAGAAAATTGGTTTCTGTGTTTGAAGAAAAATATTAGACACTCACATATGTAAAGCCCTGGTAGTGTGAGGATGTTGAGGTCCCTGAACTTACCTCTACATGACTCTATATTTCATAGACTTTAAAATTCGTATTGCCCTCTTTTGTGCAATGAAGACCCTGTGGGCATCAGTGCTCCCTCCCCAGAATATGACCCCAAATCTTAAAATAGAATGAATGTTTGCAAAATAAATAATACGTAGTGTGTTAGGATCCAAGTATTTTGCCATCATTCTTACGGAATAGCAGGCTGAATTGACCTTCTTACAAACACTTGAGACTTGATCTACCCAGTCAAGATTTTGGTCTATATACCGGGTGTCCCTGGAAAGTGGTTCACCTCTATAACTTTTTTGGTTTTGATGATACAAATTTGCAATTTTAAGGATATTTATAAGGCATTAAAGTACATTTTTTCACAAGTGATTCAACTTTTTTCAACTTTCGGTTTTCCGGGAAGTGACATCAACTTTTGATTTTTAAATGGGACGGCCTGTATATTTTTTATATTTTTGACTCTGGGTTACATTCTGAATATAACTATTTGCCGCTTGTCACTTTTTCTTATGTCAAAAACAAATGTATTTCAAAATTAACTTTTTAGTCTAGAGCGCCATGGATATGTTTAAGTCGTTAATATTGGTATTAGCAACAGAGGAAAATGTTTTTAATGGAAACCGAAATTATAACAACAATAGTAAAATACCCTACTTATGGTTCCAAATGTTTAAAATGTCCACAATCTTGTTGTTGGCAAAGCCGGACCTTTTCGACAGTTGCTCTAACTACATTCCTTAATATTCTCGGATTAATCCTGTTGATTGCCGCCCCCACTTTATTTTCTAATTCAAGACGAGTTGTTGAAGGAATATCGTAAACAGGGACGGACTGGGCCCGGAAAATTTGGCGGGCTATTTAAAGGTAAAGGCGCCGATTTAAATTAATAAGCTTTTTTAACTATTATTTTCACTTACACGAAAGGGCGCTAGGGCGTCTTGTAAACAAATTGCGCGGCGGGCTGCGCCCGCCAGCCCGCCGGGACAGTCCGTCCCTGATCGTAAACTTCATTTTTAATTGTACCCTATAAAAAATCTAGAGGGGTGAGGTCAGGTGACCTGAAATATTTGGAAAATGAAATAAATAAAATTAGAAATTTATAACTGAGTTCGGTTTTACCTTGGTGGCCACCTAACAGGACCGTTATTTCCAATCCACTTTTCACCATAAGTATAATTTAGGTAATCCCTCACTGGTCCTATGTTATGAGGAGGGGCGTTATCTTGTTGAAAGAATAGGTTTTCTTGATTAATCATTGGAATTTCGCCAAGAAGCTGCTCAACTTCTTGGGTAAGAAAATTTAAATATCTTTCCCCTGTTAAGTGCCCATCAAAGATTATAGGACCTAAAATCCTGTCGCCAAGAATCCCGACCCGACAATTAAACCCAAAACATTCCTGAAAATTGCGTTCCTCCATCCGATGTAAGTTTTCTTGACCTCAGTATCGTTTGGTATTTCTGTTAAAAACACCCAAATTCGTAAAACGGCTTTTGTCAGAATAAATAATTTTGGAGGAAAAGGTGTTATATTCAAAATATTTATCTAAGTACCAGTTGCAATATTGAAGTATTCGATAATTGTTATTTTCGTAAAGATGTTGGTGCAACGGATATTATTTATTATATCCATGTAGATGATTTGGAAGTTTGACACACTAAAGAGATCTCCCTAACTAAAACATTAATATTTACCGGCACGTATGCCAAGACGTCAATTTCTTTTCCTTCATTGATTAATTATAACTGGTTCATTTTTATTATTTGCGCATTTTTGGACTAGCTTTAAGAAATAATGACGTGTTGGGTGACGGCGTTCAGGATATCTTTCGGTGTAAAGTCGAACTGCATCAGTTTACTTTTGTCTACACTCACCAAAAACTAAAAGTATGTCAATTTTTTCACTTCTTGAATAATTTTTCATCTTGTAGATTAGAAATTCCAAAGTATTAAACAATACTGACAACAAAAATCCACATTCAATAGACATTTTGGTTTATTTGGTTTCAAAGCCACCTTAGTTCGGTTGTTTCACGACATTACTATTATTATCCTCTCAGTCATGACCTACTATCTTGACTAAACGCTATAAAAATCCATTTATGGAACAATGTTCAACGTAGGGGTAACGTTTTTTTAGTCTTTTAGGAGTAGTTGAGTTAAAACCTTATAATGTGGGATATCAAATTATTCGTAATAAAATGCTCTTTTATTCTAACTGCACGAGCCACCATGTTCCCATTTGAAAAAAACGGGTAAAATAAATTTGAAAATTAAATTGCACATAATTTGAAAATTATGAATAAAAACAGGAAAACGTAATTTTTCCCTTGTTTTTAAAACTGAAATAAACGACTTTAACATTCTCATAGCACTCTAGACTAAAAAATAAATTTTGGAAAAATACTTTTTTTACTTGACAAAAAGTGACCAATGGCCCATATTTGCATTCAGAATGTTACTCTGAGTCAAAAACAAGAAAAAAATACCGGGTGTCCCATTTAAAAATTAAAAGTTGATTTCGTTTCCGGTTAAACCGGAAGCTGGAAAAGGTCAAGTCATCTGTTAAAAAATGCAATTTTATCTCTTACAAACACAAAAAAGTTATAGGGGCGAGCCACCCCCTTGGGACACCCGGTATATACCCAGAAACTTTATGCTCTTGGCCAGGGTCACACTCTGAGCAGCGAGCTGAACCTCACCAGGAATGTCCCTGTTACGCTGCTTTGTTCTGAAGCACAAATAATTTGTTTTGACATTGTTCAGAATCAGTCTGTTTTCAGAGAACCAATCTTGTGCCATTCTCAGCTGATCGCTAGAAATACCGAGGAGTTCGGAAAGGGTGGAGCCAACAGTTAAAATGTTTGTGTCATCAGCAATCTAGGTATCTAATTTGTTTTTAAATCAAATCAAATCCAAATGTACTTTATTGTTAAAAGAATACGTTATTCTCATCAACAAAGTGTAGCTTAAAAATAATTAAAATAGTAATTTACATAAAAGATTTTTTCTTTCTTATAACCTAGGTGTATAAACACAACCAATATAAATAGCAAAACAAAATCCCACAAACAATAAGAAATAATATGTCGAAGGATAAAAGAAAAACATCATACATATTCAGGACAAATCCGCCCGGTACTCCCATTTACAAAAAAAAAAACCAATAAAAAAACATATAAAGTTAATTAGCGCTATCCCTATAAAATTCATCAATGGTGTAATAGGCTTTTGCAACTAAAAAATTTTGGACATTCCTCTTAAACTTTTTATGACAATTTATTTGCCTTATATTGTCGGGTAGGGAATTAAAAAGTTTTTTTCCATTATTTTTAAGATAATGAAGTCAAATTTAGTACACCCAAGCAAACAATTTTTGCAGTTCCCATAAAACAAATTTATTTTTATGTGAAATAATCTACAGAGTGATATTTTTTCCCGGGCCATGTTACATTTTACCCCCTCAAACTTTTTTTTGGGGCGCCACTGACACAACTTGATTACATAGTTGGTTTTCCCATCTTATTGTGAAATTTTTTTGTCTCCTGAGTTTTCCTCTAAAAGTCTACAGTTTTCCCACAAAAAATAAAATATGGTAGGCTGTTTTCAAATAAGTTCACGACTAATATGTCAAATTGTTTTTCTGTTTTTTCCGTGAGTGAAAATGGTTGATCTTACGAATGCTGAAATGGCAGATATGCATTTTGTTTATGGTCGTGCTAATGGAAATGCATTAGGAGCTCAACGGATTTATGCTGAGTTATATCCACACTGTAGGTTATCTCATCATACCACATTTGCTAGTCTTCATCAACGTTTACGAGAAAATGATACTTTTCTGAAGCGAACTACTCTGGCAGTAAGAACCGTAGCGCTAGAGAAAGCTGTTCTTGATTTAATAGAAGAATCTCCTTAAACAAGAATGAGAAAAATTGCCAGTATATTAAATGTGAGCAATTCCACAGTATTTCGAATTTTAAAAGACCAGCAATTATATCCTTACCATATCCACCAAATGCAGGCACTTTTACCTTGAGACTTTTTGCCGCATGTATTTTTTTGCCAGTGGATACTCTGTTTTTATTTCGTATTTTGATTTCTGACGAGACAAACTTTTCAAGAGAATCCATAAGAAATTTTCATAATAATCACATTTAGGCTGAAGAAAATCCACATGCAATTCTTGAAGTCAATTTTCAACATCAGTTTTCATTAAATGTATGGCTTGGTATCATTGGTGATTATTTAGTAGGGGTCATCTATAAGTTACGTCACACAAATTTCATCATTTTTTGACCCCCCCTCGTCCTTGTCACAAGTAATCACATTTGTGTGGGACCCCCCCCCCCCCCCCCCGTTGTGACGTCCCTCATTTTGCAATTTGAAATTTATAACTTAATTAAAACAGCACTTCCAATATTATTATTTTAATAGTATTAAAATATTTTCAATAAAGTAACAATTTGTACATTCTCAAACAATAGATAGGTACTCAAAATCAATAGAAAAAAAATATTCTTACATTGTTTTTGACTTAGAACTGAACTGAACTGGAAAAAATTAATCATCCTGTGTCCATGGGCCAGAGGAACCTGAGATCATCTGAACTTTCAGTTTTAACAACCTGTGATACCGGCTATAAATGGATAATATCAATGACGAAGTAAGATAATAGTATATAGATACAGTGTCCGCCAAAAGTCAGCACCATATAGGAAACTTTTTTAAAATTTAATTCAGGTCAAATTTGACTTTGGCATCAATTTTTGCTTGACTAAGAACCTTAAATGACATATATAGAGATAGTCACGTGATCCATGTTAGCTGTCAAAAGTTACATTTTTAAAGAAAATGTCCTGAAAATGGTATTAGTTGCTAAAATTTCGAAAAATGTCATAGGAAAAAGTTGTTTGGTTTCTCATCGAGATTCTATCTGTAAAGTTATGTTCAAAAGTTTTAACTTGTAATTGTTCACATATTTTTTAGTATAATAAATTTGTTTCAATTTTTAACGTTTATTTCGTTATTATTAAGTTTAAACGCCATATTCCAACGTTTCTAAAGATAAGATATACATTTCCCAAAGTCTGCAAAGGTTTTATAGCACATAAATAAATATTTTTTAAAATTCGCTGAGCGCTATTGGACTATTACTTGATTTTTTAAGGGTTTATTATTAACCATATCAAACACAACAGTTAGAAAAGCATATCATCCATAGGATTTTAAAAGCTAACTAATAAAAACTTTTATTTTTTATTGAAAGCATCGTTAAAATTTTTAAAACTAAAAAATACCATTTTTATTGTAATTTCATTCAACAGTAGGCTTTAAAACAAATGTAAATATGACAAGTTGGCACCGCACGGTAATTGATTGTCACTAAATCACTACTGGTGCAAAAGTCTTTTAAAGATCAATAAAAAAATGCTTTCCACCGAAGAAAAAATAGAGGCAGTTTTAATTCGCTGTAAAAAATAAGACAAATAGGGACACTGGGAATATTTTTAATCAAAGACACCCACAAAAGTTTTTTTCGCATTCCACAGTTGGGCGTATTCTGGACAAATTCAAACGAACTGGAACAGTTTTGAATGATTTTAAGAAACCACATGCAAATTGGAGACTAGAAGAGCACGAAGAAAATGTCTTATAAAGTGCAGTTGAACGCAAGCAAACGTCAGTTTTAGCAATATCGGAAATAACAGTGGCCAAAGAAACAACCATAAGAAAAATTTTACGAAAAAATAGATATCATCCCTACAAGCCGAAATTTATAAATATTCTTAAATAAAGGGATTTTCAAGCAAGGTTTGATTTTTGTGCCTGGGTACAGGGGGAAATAGAAGAGAATTGGTCATTTGCCGAAGGAATAATGTTTACAGACGAACCGCCTTTTTATTCAAACGGAACAGTAAGTAAGTTCTTAAAACTGTAGATGATGGGCTCATGAAAACCCTGGCTTCATAATTGAGTGCAAAGTGCAAAAATCTTTTAGAGTAAATGACTGATGTGGAATTTTTAACGTAAGATTGATTGGGCCCTAGTTTGTTAGAGAAAACTTAAACGCAGTAATTTATTTAAACTTTTTAAGGACTGAGATAACCAATGTTGTTGATAACATGTCACTACCGGAAGGACTAATATTGTGGTACCAACAATTCACAGCACGGTTGAGTTAAGAAATTTTTTTGACAATTTGTTCAGAGGAAAATGGATTGCCAGATATTCTGAGTATTCCTAGCAAACCTGACCTAACTGTCATGAATTTCTTTTTGTGGGGTTATCTCAAACAAAAAGTGTACCGTAAGCGGCCATTTCAAAACGTGGATCACTTGGAAAATACTATAGGAGAGGCTTGCCTTGAAATTCCACCAAGATTTCTGAAAAATGTTACAAAAGGGTTTTCCAGAAAAACAAATGTATGGAAAGGGAAGGACGGCACACTAAAATGTAACCATTTTGTTTTGTTTTAGGAATAAACTTTACATTTTTGATTTTTTTATGCCTGTTTTAGTTTAAAAATAAAAGTTTTAATAAAAAAATGTTTTAGTTTTAGCTTCTAAAATCCTATAGATGATATGCTTTTGAAACTGTTGTATTTGATATGGTTAATAATACGCTCTGTAGCACTTTAAAAATCAAGTAATAGTAAAATAGCACTCAGGGAATTTAAAAAAATATATATATTTATTTTTGTGCTATAAAAACTCTGTAAAGTTTAGAAAATGTATACCTCATCTTTAGAACCATTGCAATATGGCGTTTAAACTTAATAATAACGAAATAAAGGTTAAACATTTAAACAAATTTATGATGCTACAAAAGTATGTAAAAAATTAAAAGTTGAAATTTTTAAACAAAACTTTAATAATGGAATCTCGATGACAAACCACACAACTTTTTACTATGACATTTTTCGAAATTTTTACAAATAATACCATTTTTAGGACATTCTCTTAAAAATGTAACTTTTGACAGCTAACAGGTATCACGTGACTATATTTATGTATGTCATTTTAGGTTCTTGGTCAAGCAAAAATTGATGCCAAAGTCAAATTTGACCTTCATTAAATTTTTACAAAAATTTCTCATAGGGTGCAAACTTTTTGGCGGTCACTGTATATTATTCAGATTAAAAATTACCGTAGAATCGGGTACGAAAACGGTAGCGCGGTAGATCGAGGCCGAAAACGATAGATCTACCGGTAACCGATAGACCCGGTAACATTGCAAACAAATAATAAAACAATAAATCTCTTTACGTCGGCATTTTTCAAAGGCGGTATCGGTCTTTCAGTGTATGTTACCAAAGGCAAATAAGTTTACACTTCAAAATAACATACTTATATAACGTTCATTTCGCGCGTGGCCCTATGTCCTGTTTAGTTATTTTAATATTTTAGATTAAATGTGACGTCACGAAGCTTATGACTTCTCCCCCCGTTGTCACGTCTTGTCACACTTTGTGGGCCCCCTCCCTCCCCCTTTACGTCTGACGTAATTAATGGATGATCCCTTAGACAAGAATTATGGTTTATGCACGATGGCGCTCCAGAACATTTTAGTATGAATGCACGCCGCCACTTAGGCGCAAAATATCTAAATCGTTGGATAGGTCGAGGAGGCACTCAACACTGACCTGCCCGATCTCCAGATTTGAACCCTTTGGATGTTTGCATCTCGGGTTTCGTTAAATCTTTGATTTATTTATCGCCCGTTGAAGACTTGAGAAATCGCATTGTGGCATCGTGCGAAAAGATAAGAAATATTCCAGGATTACTTCCACGAATACGCAGTTCAATGAGGCGAAGATCAGATTCTAGCCTTATGGCTGAGGGCGGCCATTTTCAACATTTGTTGTAATGTCTGTTATTACTATTTTGTTACTGTTGTTAAGATTCTGTTGTAATTTATTTTCTCAGTCCCTGTTCATTAAAATCAATACATTATGATTTTTTACATATTTTATTTTTTTGTCGAAAAACTGTCGACTTTTAAAGGAAAACTCAGGAGACAAAAAATTTTCACAATAAGATGGGAAAACTATCTGAGTGGAGTGGCCAAATTGAGTCAGTGGCGCCCCAAAAAAAAGTTTGAGGGGGTAAAATGTAACATGGCCCGGGAAAAAGTATCACTTTGTAGATTATTTCACATAAAAATAAATTTGTTTTATGGGAACTGCAAAAATTGTTACGTGTACCAAATTTGACTTAATTACCTTTAAAAACAAGTTAGATAATTTAAAAAAATTTAAAAAAATAATAAATTTTAACACCCTGTATCTCAAAAATTAAACTATCAGATAATGTTTATATAAAATTTTATGCTTAAAATTAGTTCAAGAATAACCCCTTAAAATTTTTCGCATTTATTTGGAGACACCCTGTATAAGTGGTTCTATATTTTGCACCATAGATCTCCATAATGGGCTGATTCACTAAAATTCATTTGGTCGATTTTTTACATTTTCTTACAGCATTAAGTTGACTTATAATGCCCTGAGAATTTCAGGATGATAGCTATTTTACTAGCTGAGATATTTAAAGTCAAACTTGCCACTTTTAGACATCTACTTTTTTTATCTAAGACATCCCACGTAGGCTTCAAGCCTAAGTACTAACGTACCGTGGGTGTCTGAAGAGAAGGGAAATGTAGTCTATTGACACGGGATTTGAAGGATTGGAGGTTGGGACGGGAAAACATCTGCAGGCAATTTGTTCCATAATTTGGAGACCCTAGGTATGAATGAGCGAGAGAAGTGGTCTGTTCTAGGCTTTTGTAGCTGGACAGTAAAGGGATGCATACGCAACGCGCCTCTGGTTGTTCTGTTAGGGACATTCAGGGTGGGGGGGAATAATACCAGCCAGTTCTTCAGAGCAAAATCCGTGGAAGTAGCGGTAGAAAAGGGATAAATCCCCTACAGCGCGGCGATGAGCGAGAGAAGGGAGTTTTCTCGTGAGGGCTGGGTCATTGATAAGTCAAATGGCTCTCTTTTGGATAGAATCAAGGATCTTAAGTGTCGAAGGTGATGCCGCTCCCCAGATGTGGGAGCAGTACTCTAGGTTAGGTCTTATTTGGGAAACATAGAGAGTGTATAAGTTGGAAGGGGAGAAGTATTTTCTGGCTCGAAAGAGAAAACCAAGCTTTTTAGATGCCGATGTGGCTACTGAAGTAATGTGTTTGTGCCAGATAAGGTCATGTTCGAAAGCGACGCCAACGAGATCGAATGTTTCGTTGTTTTGTAGGGCTTGGCCATTCATGTGGATGGGGTAAGCGTTGCCAGATTTTTTGCGTGAGAGGGAGCATGACTGGGTTTTGGAGGCGTTGAACTGAACAAGGTTCTTGGCACCCCAGTCTAAGATTAATTGGAGATCTTGGGAAAGGGATAGGTACATAGATCAGTAGGTATGGGGGCACTTTGCGTAATGGCGGCCACTTCCGGTCTGACGTACGTCATACACCAAAATGGTGACGTATGTCGACATCATCTGTCAACTGTCAAAAGTCACGGGCTATAGGTATTTTGACCTTATCTACTGGGCTTTAACTACTCGAGGGATTAACCACTTGGGCATTAGCTACTTAGGCATTAACAACTCGGGCAGTAACTACTTGGGGATTAGGTACTTAGGTTTAACTACTTGGGGTAATAACTACAAAAGTATGTAAAAAATTAAAAGTTGAAATTTTTAAACAAAACTTTAATAATGGAATCTCGATGACAAACCACACAACTTTTTACTATGACATTTTTCGAAATTTTTACAAATAATAACATTTTTAGGACATTCTCTTAAAAATGTAAGTTTTGATAGCTAACAGGTATCACGTGACTATCTTTATGTATGTCATTTTAGGTTCTTGGTCAAGCAAAAATTGATGCCAAAGTCAAATTTGACCTTCATTAAATTTTTACAAAAATTTCTCAGGGTGCAAACTTTTTGGCGGTCACTGTATATTATTCAGATTAAAAATTACCGTCGAATCGGGTACGAAAACGATAGCGCGGTAGATCGAGGCCGAAAACGATAGATCTACCGGTAACCGATAGACCCGGTAACATTGCAAACAAATAAAACAATAAATCTCTTTACGTCGGCATTTTTCAAAGGCGGTATCGGTCTTTCAGTGTATGTTACCAAAGGCAAACAAGTTTACACTTCAAAATAACATACTTATATAACGTTCATTTCGCGCGTGGCCCTATGTCCTGTTTAGTTATTTTAATATTTTAGATTAAATGTGACGTCACGAAGCTTATGACTTCTCCCCCCGTTGTCACGTCTTGTCACACTTTGTGGACCCCCTCCCTCCCCCTTTACGTCTGACGTAATTAATGGATGATCCCTTAGACAAGAATTATGGTTTATGCACGATGGCGCTCCAGAACATTTTAGTATGAATGCACGCCGCCACTTAGGCGCAAAATATCTAAATCGTTGGATAGGTCGAGGAGGCACTCAACACTGACCTGCCCGATCTCCAGATTTAAACCCTTTGGATGTTTGCATCTCGGGTTTCGTTATATCTTTGGTTTATTCATCGCCCGTTGAAGACTTGAGACATCGCATTGTGGCATCGTGCGAAAAGATAAGAAATATTCCAGGATTACTTCCACGAATACGCAGTTCAATGAGGCGAAGATCAGATTCTTGCCTTATGGCTGAGGGCGGCCATTTTCAACATTTGTTGTAATGTCTGTTATTACTATTTTGTTACTGTTAAGATTCTGTTGTAATTTATTTTCTCAGTCCCTGTTCATTAAAATCAATACATTATGATTTTTTACATATTTTATTTTTTAGTCGACTTTTAAAGGAAAACTCAGGAGACAAAAAATTTTCACAATAAGATGGGAAAACTATCTGAGTGGAGTGGCCAAATTGAGTCAGTGGCGCCCCAAAAAAAGTTTGAGGGGGTAAAATGTAACATGGCCCGGGAAAAAGTATCACTTTGTAGATTATTTCACATAAAAATAAATTTGTTTTATGGGAACTGCAAAAATTGTTACGTGTACCAAATTTGTCTTAATTACCTTTAGAAACAAGTTAGATAATTTAAAAAAACTGAAAAAAATAATAAATTTTAACACCCTGTATCTCAAAAATTAAACATCATCAGATAATGTTTATATAAAATTTTATGCTTAAAATTAGTTCAAGAATAACCCCTTAAAATTTTTCGCATTTATTTGGAGACACCCTGTATAAGTGGTTCTATATTTTGCACCATAGATCTCCATAATGGGCTGATTCACTAAAATTCATTTGGTCGATTTTTTACATTTTCTTACAGCATTAAGTTTACTTATAATGCCCTGAAAATTTCAGGATGATAGCTCTTTTACTAGCTGAGATATTTAAAGTCAAACTTGCCACTTTTAGACATCTACTTTTTTTTTTATCTAAGACATCCCACGTAGGCTTCAAGCCTAAGTACTAACGTACCGTGGGTGTCTGAAGAGAAGGGAAATGTAGTCTATTGACACGGGATTTGAAGGATTGGAGGTTGGGACGGGAAAACATCTGCAGGCAATTTGTTCCATAATTTGGAGACCCTAGGTATGAATGAGCGAGAGAAGTGGTCTGTTCTAGGCTTTTGTAGCTGGACAGTAAAGGGATGCATACGCAATGCGCCTCTGGTTGTTCTGTTAGGGACATTCAGGGGGGGAATAATACCGGCCAGTTCTTCAGAGCAAAATCCGTGGAAGTAGCGGTAGAAAAGGGATAAATCCCCTACAGCGCGGCGATGAGCGAGAGAAGGGAGTTTTCTCGTGAGGGCTGGGTCATTGATAAGTCGAATGGCTCTCTTTTGGATAGAATCAAGGATCTTAAGTGTCGAAGGTGATGCCGCTCCCCAGATGTGGGAGCAGTACTCTAGGTTAGGTCTTTGGGAATCATAGAGAGTGTATAAGTTGGAAGGGGAGAAGTATTTTTTGGCTCGAAAGAGAAAACCAAGCTTTTTAGATGCCGATGTGGCTACTGAAGTAATGTGTTTGTGCCAGCTAAGGTCATGTTCGAAAGCGACGCCAACGTGATCGAATGTTTCGTTGTTTTGTAGGGCTTGGCCATTCATGTGGATGGGGTAAGCGTTGCCAGATTTTTTGCGTGAGAGGGAGCATGACTGGGTTTTGGAGGCGTTGAACTGAACAAGGTTCTTGGCACCCCAGTCTAAGATTAATTGGAGATCTTGGGAAAGGGATAGGTACATAGCTCAGTAGGTATGGGGGCACTTTGCGTAATGGCGGCCACTTCCGGTCTGACGTACGTCATACACCAAAATGGTGACGTATGTCGACATCATCTGTCAACTGTCAAAAGTCACACTCACGGGCTATAGGTATTTTGGCCTTATCTACTGGGCTTTAACTACTCGAGGGATTAACCATTTGGGCATTAGCTACTTAGGCATTAACAACTCGGGCAGTAACTACTTGGGGATTAGGTACTTAGGTTTAACTACTTGGGGTAATAACTACATCGGACATTAGCCACTTAGGCGCTAGCATCTGTTTAATGTTTAGTAGTATTCTTCTTATTCTTCTTCTTTTCGCAGTTTGTATTCACGATGACGTCACAAACATTTTCATTACGCCTAGCGGGAACCTCATCAAACCACCAAGCTTCTCGACCTCTAAGTCCAACGCTGCATCATAAAAATATTATTACAATTATTTCATTAGGATGACGTCAAAAACTTTTTCATTTATTTTGCCCATGCTAGGATTAGAACCGGGGACCCATATGTTGGAATATCAGCGCTCTAGCCAATCTCGCTATCGAGTACCAATAAAGTATTGAGTTCGGGAGATATAGGCTTGCAGCTATAAGAGCCCTCATTTTCAATTCGAAATTTAATATACGTAACGTGTTGAGAATTATGTTGTAAGTCATGTATAAAAGTATGTCAGCTGTCACCTGTCATTTAAGACATGTCAACTGATACCAGTCGCTTGGGAAACGCTAAAAAAGAAATTTAACATAGGTAACGTGCTAAAGATGGCGTTATAAGACATATGAAAAAATTTTGCCAGCTGTCACTTGTCATCTTCGATCTGTCAACTGTCACCTGTCACTTGTCAAACGCCAAAATTAAAATTTATTGTAGGTCACTTGTTCAAAATGGCGTTAGAAGACACGCGTAAAAGCATGGCAGCTGTCACCTGTCATTTAAGATATGTCAACTGTCACTTGTCTAATACCAAAATTAAAATTTATTGTAGGTCACGTGTTCAAAATGGCGTCAGAAGACATGTGTAAAAGTATGTCAGCTGTCACTTGTCATCTTCGATCTGTCAACTGCCACCTGTCACTTGTCAAACGTCAAAATTAAAATTTAGCATACGCCACGTGTTCAAAAAATGCCGTTATAATACATGCGTAAAAGTGTAGCAGCTGTTACCCGTCATTTAAGATATGTCAGCTGTCATCTGTCACTTATCAAACGTCAAAATAAAAATTTAACATACGCCACGGGTTCAAAATGGTGTTATAATACAGGCGTAAAAGCATGTCAGCTGTCACCTGTCATTTAAGATATGTCAACTGTCAGCTGTCACATGTCAAACGTCAAAATAAAAATTTTCACTTTCGGCAGCCGTTCAGTCCACCATCGTGTTAGATGAGTTGGGGGTAGAATATTAAAGATATTTTTTGAGAAAGATTATTATCAGATAAGAAATTACTAAGAAATAATTAGCTGATTAAAAAATGATAAGAGGTGTGCACGGAATAATAGTATTAGACAATCAAAACAGTATATGAGAAGATAGAAAAATTTAAATATACGAGGGTATTAGATTATTAACGAGCTATATATTTTTCAGAACGGATTAATATTAAGGGTGGTTCACTACAGGGGGTTTCGAAATGTTTCATAATAGTTTTTATTAGTTGGTTTCAGAAACAGGAGTGGTTTTAGCTATTAAGTGGTTGGGCAGTTAGACATTTAAGTTGTGTTCCAGAAAACAGGGTGATCTGTTTTTAGCGGTTTTTAGCTGTTTTTCCAGAAACTGGGTCTGTTTTTTAGCTGTTTTTCCCGAACAGGGTCTGCTTTTTAGCTGTTTTTCCCGAACAGGGTCTGTTTTTTAGCTGTTTTTCCCGAACAGGGTCTGTTTTTTAGCTGTTTTCCAGAACAGGGTCTGTTTTTAGTGGTTTCTAGAAACAAAATATGTTTAATTAGCGGTTGAGCGGTTAAGCGATTAAGCGGTTGGGCGGTTGAGTGGTGGGCAGTTAGATGTTTAAGTTGTTTTTAATTGTTGTACCTAAGAGGCGAGGAAAGTTATAGAAAAAGAATTGCACGTCAGCTTCTTATGGTAAAGGTATTTTCAAAACTGATTAAGCAAGCTTAATATCCCCACTTTTATGAAATTTACTCACCCTGAAGAGAAGAGAGGTTATGCTATTGCCAAACAGTACATAGGAGGTTTTATAGAGCACGAATTAAACTGGGAACATTCACTCCAATTCAACCGTTTTTCTAAAGAACTTGCACGTTCGGAAACAAAATTACCGATAAACGGTAAAAAAAAAATGATCGCAAAATTTGAATTTTTTATTCGGGGGAAAAAGAGTTAAAGTACAAGATTTGTATGCTACAATATTTCCCCGGTCAACAGTAATTGGGGGAAAACGAGGAAATTTTTCGAAAACTAAAATTTAATCCTATTTATCATCATAAGTACTTCACAATGTATCATTTTTTGATTTTAAATAAAACCTAAAAAAATAGCGCGTTTTAGTACCTTAAACAATCAAACCTAACCTAAACCTAATGGATGTTAGATAGTGTTGTGGAGTTGTATAGGGTGGTGTTAGGTAGTTGATAGGGGTATGGTAGGTAGTGTTCAGGGATTGGTTAGGGTGGTGTTAGGTAATCAAACTCGACAAAGGACTGAGTTGCTGTCCAGATAATGTCATGCCGTTGCCTTGTATGTGTCATAACGAGGTTGTGAAGAATAAAATGACATGTCCAGGTTAAAGGTTTTAGTTGATAACTGAATGTCATATATAAGATCATTTCCAAACTGTTTCCTCCTAAAAAGAAGTGATATCTCAAGGATGGAGGGCAAATAAGAAAAATAAACACCCCGAAATGGAGAACCAAAAAGCTCTTATGAAAAAATTATGTAAACTTGAAAGTCAAAAGATACTCGCCGCTGAAGAATGCGACTATCGAAGTGAGGAAGAATACGAGGATAGCTGTTTGTAGCTGTTCCATATTTTATGTTCAATAAGTTAATTAATAAATCAATAGCATTTAAAAGATACATTCAACAGCGAGAGTCGTTAATAAAATATGAATACAACCTCGACTGGCCAGTTGTCAGATTTTTTTTACCAGTGTCGTATTTTGTAAAATGTCAAACTTAGTCGAACACGATACAAAAAATTAACTAAAAAGCAAGTGCTTGGTTGTAAAATAGTCTTAAGTGAGATTTCGAATAGGCCCCATTTATTTTACACTATTTGCGGATAAAATTACGTCAAAAATTGTGCAAGGCTTCAAATTAAAGAACAAAATAAGTGAAAGCCGTTGTAGATAAAAGTTTTAACGGTAAAATTTAGCATCAAGTACAGATTTGGGACTATATATTCCTCCCCCATTTAATTAGGCTAGAGACTAACTAAAAAGATAATTTAAACAAAAATCTTTTTAGGCATGGTTAAAATATGTAGTCCCCACTGACTACATGGTCTGTTTGTCTGTCTATTTTGGTGTCAGTTTTGTCCCTTAGAAAATATCAGTAACTCGAAACTTTTAGGTCTGAATCTAATATTACAAAGTGAAATAAATTACTATTATGTTGATATTCGCGTTCTCTTGGCCTCTTTTACATCACATGACCTTAATGGCTCTTTCAAGTCACGCGATTATTTTTATTTTTGGCATCTTTTTACATCACATCACTTAATGGCTCTTTTTAAGTCATATGGTACTGTTTATTATTTTTACCCCTTTTGTAGGGGTCTTAATATTGTTTATTTTGGCTTCTTTTACATCACATGACCTTAATGGCTCTTTTAAGTCATGCGATTCTGTTTATTTTTGGCATCTTTTTACATCACGTGACTTTATTGGCTCTTTTTAAGTCATATGAAACTGTTTATTATTTTTAACCTTTTGTGGGGGTCTTATAACCTTAGCAAATACCAACCAATAGGCTTTATTTTCGTAAAACTTTAAAACCATAAGGTCATGATTTTTCAAAAATTTTCTTTAACGAATTTGGTCGGTAGTCTTTTGTCTCTGTTTGTGTAACTATTTCATGAAGATTAGTACGCCGAATTTGTTGGGAAGTAATTTGAATAGGTTTACTGTCGCCGGTTAAAATCATATTTCTTATAGAGTCAAAGTTTACTAATTTTGATGCCGAATAGTTTAAACATATCCCCTTTACTTTACAAACTACTTTTTCCTCTTTTTTAGTTGGTAAAAATTCTTTATACGAATAATTTTTAGGATCGCCGCTTGCGAAATGCGTTATGTAACTACCTGGCTCATACTGTTCTAACTCGTCTGTCATTTCACCTATGTTACTGCCAATGGAAATTTCTGGATAACCCTCTTTATGTACGTAAATTACCGAATCAGTGTCATAGTACAATACTCTATCCCCCAACTTTTCTAAATAACTGTATAATTTGAGACGGGCCTGTGCAGTAGTATAAGCAGCAATACAGACGTTTACGGTTGATAAAGGGTCATAACTTTCCTCGGTTGATAATTGACTAAAAGTGTCTCGTCACTTACCGGCAGAATAGCATTCACTGATATACAAGGGTTAGTTAACATAGAAAAAAGTTCTTGAGGTGAGTTAATAATTTTAGTTTTTGGCTGACACTCTAGTTGACCAAATTTACCCCAGAAGCTATTGAGCATTAATTTTGCTAGAGCCCTTAACCCCGCATTTTTAACTATAGAGGAAAATTCTAGTTGAACTCCCTCACTGTTTAAAAAGTTCTCTATATATTGTTCTTTTTGTGCTTGCGTGATGCAATCCCAAGGAAACCCACTAGCTTCTTGTTTAATTTGTATAAATTTATTCATCATATCTACGAAAAGACCGCCGATTTTTTGATCCCTATTATATTGTTCTATTTTATATTGCCAAACTTCAAATATTTCCAAGATTTGATACCCCTTTTCAATAGCTTTTAAAATTTCAATGACCCAAGTCCCCGTTAAAGGTCGTTCATTCTCATCATGTTTGCACTCGTCATAACTCATGTTTTCCCCACAAGTACGACAAAGAACAAACATTAATTTACTATTCATTTTTACAGGTAATACAGGGTGATATAAATTTGTTGGTGGTAACGCTGTACATTTAATTAAGCCATAAATGTGATTTAAATCAAGTTTTTGGCACTCGTTTCCGACAAACACTTTAGGGTGCCCTACGGGAAATTTTCCATACTTACGAACCCAAGGATACAACGAACACACATCAATATATTTTATTTTTTCCCCAGGTTCTACCTCGTAATAAGTTTTGGTATTTCCCGTACGACCCCCGTAAAACGCATCTCTCGGATTTAATGGTGACAAAGCAAGTAAATGAGATTTTTCAGTAAATAGGCGTATTTCAGGGTTTTTTTGAATTTCTTTTCTAAAATCACACTCCCACTTTTCTATAATTTCATAGCCAAAACCTCTAAGCCTTTCAGTTCTTGCCGTGGTTGTTTCGTATATGTAATTAAGGGTGTCTGAAGGATCATCATGCAAAGGCGAATCTCTTTGATCTTTAAAACAATTAGGACAACCATGCCAATAACACCCGTGAAACTGAAATACTTCATTGGTTTCGGGACAAAACCCATCTACTTTAACCCCATTTAGTATAACTTCCCGTCCGTTTCCGGTATGTTTAATTTTATGTAATTTTTCCAACCAAAGAAGCCATTGAAGAGCTATTTTTGACTGATTATCTGTAAGACGATAGCCGTTTTTAGGAATTATACCGATAGTGTTAGGTTTCAGAAAATTTCTACGAAAATCTATTACAGGTGGATGTAATGGTAGTAGCTTCGGAAAACGGACAAACATTGGTTGTGTCGATCATTTGTTGTTGAAATAGTTTACAACTTTCAAACAAAATGGCTGTGTCGCTTTTACAATATTCTACTAGTTCCTTTTTAAAATCGAAAACCATATTGTTTGAACGTTGTTCGTTCCACCACCTTAGAAATTCTTCGCGTTCCCCCTCTTTCATACTATCGGGTGAATAACACAGCTCCACAAAAAAAAGTGAAAGTATTTTCTCCGATATCTGAGGTGTACTTTAGGTTTTTGGGGTTGCTGAATCCGAATCCGGGGTCCGTTTAACCCCATCACGTCAGGGTCAAGGGCATCTGAAGGTCAAAGTGCGGAATGACTAGTAAAAAATCTAGAAAAATGTATATATATGTTTTCGGGGTCGCTAACTCTGAATCTGGGGTTCTCTTGACCTTGAAGTGTCAGAATCAAGGTCACATACAGGTCAAAACCCTAAAATTTGATGATATGATCAGTTTGACCCCGGATTCTTGAAGAGCAGAAAATTTTACATCCGAATATGTATTGACTTTTTTTTTAGAACAGACCTTTGTAGGTCACGTGATGGTCATCCAAAATCAAATCCATTTGCCAGCTTTTGGCTGTAAATTGAGATCTTGGGTCTTTGATGAGTTGATATTTTTCGGGTCGTTGATCACGATTGTGGTATTCATGTGAGCCAATCACGTCGTAATATAACGATACAATATTTTCTTACTCCGGATTCTGACAGAGCCAAAAATTTCATCCGTGTGTTTGCATCCAGGGCACCTCCCCGTGGTGACGGCGGGCAACGGAGTTGTCCCGCTATCCGGCAAAGTCCCTGGAACAGGACGCGTATGCCGTCATGGCAAACACAACGGAAAAATTTGCAATGCAGGGGGATGGAACCCCAGTATCGGCGGCTGGTCAGGGTGGGAAAGCGGGCCCGCAGGCGTCGTCATCCAGTGACCGCAGCTCTGTTGAGGTGGCTACCTTGGCCTCACCAGAGTATAAAGCTACAAGTAGTAGAACCCATAGACATGAGCATGACAACCCAATTACGACGTGATTGGCTCAAATGAATACCGGAATCGTGATCAACGACCCGAAAAATATCAACTCATCAAAGACCCAAGATCTCAATTTACAGCCAAAAGCTGGCAAATGGATTTGATTTTGGATGACCATCACGTGACCTACAAAGGTCTGTTCTAAAAAAAGAGTCAAAACATATTCGGATGTAAAATTTTCTGCTCTTCAAGAATCCGGGGTCAAACTGATCATATCATCAAATTTTAAAGGTTTGACCTGTATGTGACCTTGATTCTGACACTTCAAGGTCAAGAGAACCCCAGATTCAGATTTAGCGACCCCGAAAACATATACATTTTTCCAGATTTTTTACTAGTCATTCCGCACTTTGACCTTCAGATGCCCTTGACCCTGACGTGATGGGGTTAAACGGACCCCGGATACATACTCGGATGTAAAATTTTCTGCTCTTCAAGAATCCGGGGTCAAACTGATCATATCATCAAATTTTAGGGTTTTGACCTGCATGTGACCTTGATTCTGACACTTCAAGGTCAAGAGAACCCCAGATTCAGAGTTAGCGACCCCGAAAACATATATATACATTTTTCCAGATTTTTTACTAGTCATTCCGCACTTTGACCTTCAGATGCCCTTGACCCTGACGTGATGGGGTTAAACGGACCCCGGATTCGGATTCAGCAACCCCAAAAACCTAAAGTACACCTCAGATATCGGAGAAAATACTTTCACTTTTTTTTGAAGAGCTGTGTAATAGTCTTGCCGGAAAAGGCCCAATGTAATTTTCATTTTCCCTTCTATTAAACAAATGTGGAAAATACCCTTTTCTAAATTTATCTTCGAGGCCAAAACATTTTTGAAACTGAGATAAAGGCATGGGCAAGTAATTTAACGAGTCAATAAATTTAATATTGGATATTTGCATTAAAATTATTTTTGTTCCACGCATGATAAGCTCGGGAGTAATATCTGTTTGTAATAAGAATTTGTTTAAAATAAATTGAACATCAAACCCACCCCCATTGTGACTAATAACAATTACTTCTTTAAATTCAGCTCTTTGATTTAAAATATATTCGACAAAGGTTTCTAAAGGATTTTTCTCTAACACCTGAGTAGTTACACCACAACGATCACACAATCGAGGCTCGCTGTCACGACATACATTGCAAAATTGTTTTAAAACGCATAAATTTACCTCATGCAGTAGGGAACCGCCATCTAAAACAGTATCTTCGCGTGTTTCAAAGTCAAAAAATACAAATAATCTATCTTGTAGCTTGGGAAAGCCCTTGTCTACTTGAATGTAACATAAGTGGTCCCATGGCTGATGTGTTTTACATACTTTGGAAAAAATGTCTCCACAGTAGTGTTTTCTGTCACTTCTTAGAGTTTTCAAACAGTAAGAGCACAATTTGATTTGTTTACAGACACTTGATTTCCCCAGAGAATTAGATTTCTTATGATATTCGTAACAATTTTGATTTCGAAAGATACGAAGACAATCTTGACATCTGATTTTTTCTAAAAATTGACAAGGGGGATTTTGCTGGCAGGCCTGACATGTTCCGCCACATCTATGACGATTTTTAGAGTTATATGGAACATGACAATCCTCGCAATAGTAGCTACAACAGAAGGCTGCAGTTAGAGAAATAATGACATAATCGTTATTGTGAAATATCAAGTTTAATTTTTTATTAGCCGGAGGACCTTCAAATATTACATCACGACCCTTTTTGCCATACTGGTACACCGTTATTTTAAAACCTTTAAGATGATCTTGAGATTTTTGTAGTTCAGGTATGCCACATCCCTCAAGCGGAACGTTAACACACGCTTCACTCATTAATTTCAATGCCATCTTAGTTTGTATCTCATTTTTATTTTTTTCTATATCTTTATAATGGGGAGAATTATTTTTCTTTGCGATAGCTACCACCAATGCACGCGGTAAACATAAATTATCGTTATTTTTAATAACAATTATACCCTTACGTCTTGTACATTCGTCGTTAAAATTGACATCCCCACTTTTGTTGCCATTTCCCGTCGGCATTCTAACACTGGTTACCCCAATACAAAAGGAATCCGTATCTAGCCCTGTTGAATTTGATTGGTAAACACCCTGTATTACCTCCAATACGTCGTCAACAACAATTTCCCCTGCCGCTTTAAAATGAATCCAACCCTCTCCCCTTTCTAAATTTTTGGAGCAAAAACTAAAGCCCACCTGATCGTGAGGATTTAGGTTAGAGGTGGCATATAAAATTACGTCAGTTAAAGCATTTCTTACTCATTGGACAGGCTCTGCATTATCAGGTAAAGATTTAAGTTTAAACTCTATCTTTCTACCCTGTAAATTAAAGCGTTTAATATTTTTGACACTGTCTTTTAAGATTAAAAATTTTTCCATTTTGCACGTCTACACTCTTGAACACACACAACGGTAATGAGCTGGAGCTTAAACTGGACCCCTATTTATAACCTCGGTTAGGCTTGTTAAAGCAAAATTTTAGGGTGCGTTCAGAAAATAGGAGTGCGTGCGGACTTACCTTTAATGCGAAGTCGAGGATTAGTATGCAGTAAAAGTTTGAGATAAGTATAGAGGTAAAATATTCTGTTTCCTAAACTTTAGTGAATTATTAGAAACTATTTGTAACAGAAGAAACAGTTACAAGTTTCCCAATCTTAACTCTATCCCTCTCTTACTTACCACAACACAAAGGATAAATATAGAAGTTTTAAGGTACGTTCAGAAGCGGGGGTACGTTCCATAAATCTAGAAATTCAAAAGGTAAAGTTACTAAATATCAGAGAGAACTCTCGCCCTCTCTCTCGCTCTCTCTCTCTCGCGCCCTCTCTCTCTCTCGCCCTCTCTCTCTCTCTCTCTCGCCCTCTCTCTCGCCCTCTCTCTCTCTCGCCCTCTCTCGCCCTCTCTCTCTCTCTCTCTCTCTCGCCCCCTCTCTCTCGCCCCCTCTCTCTCTCGCCCTCTCTCTCGCCCTCTCTCTCTCTCGCCCTCTTTCTCTCGCCCTCTCTCTCGCCCTCTCTCTCTCGCCCTCTCTCTCTCGCCCTCTCTCTCTCGCCCTCTCTCTCTCTCTCTCGCTCGCTCTCTCGCTCGCTCTCTCGCTCGCTCTCGCTCGCTCTCTCTCGCTCTCTCTCGCTCTCTCTCGCTCGCTCGCTCGCTCTACTTACAGACAAATGATGGTTGTAAATGTTTAAGAGCACGTTTAGAAGCTGAGGTGCGTTCCGTAAATCGGGAAAATTCAAAACGAAATTACTAGAATATTCGAGAAAATTCTAGAACGTAAACTTAAGCCCTTATTGCTCTTACTGAGATTCGCAAATCTAATACTGTAGTTGTTTGGAATAACTAACACTAACAGCGGGTTGCACAAAACTTTTAATCAAGTAGTAAATTTAATTGACGTTTAGAAGCATCTTTGGTAATGACATTAACATGAATGCTGTCACATTACAAATGTCCAATTAGTTTAATTCGTGATTAAAATGTTTGTGCAACCCGACATTAGACTCTAAAAAACCATTGTTATTCGTACTTGCTGTTAACGAAGATAAAATTTTAAATCCAAGTACTGCAAATTCTAAAACAAAAACAAACCAACCTTTACCTCACACTAATTGAATATATATTTTATTATTTTACTCTGTAACAATCAGTTTTTGTTGATCTGTTAAAGTGAGCACAATGTCTAAAGAGTGCTTTTGGGGAAGGGCTTGCGATTGTAGCGAGTGTCAATCAGAGCTAGAGGAAAAATGTGAAATATGTTTAGACAAGGACGGATATAAAGTGGGTGGGAAACGAAGAAAAGATCGCAAGAACATCACATATTACGACTTTAAAACTTATTGTTATGAATGTTATCAGGAAGATATCGGGCAATATGAACAAGCAAGATATGAATTATTAAAGGCAATAGTTGGGAGTCCAGTTCAGCCAGAACAAAAATTTTTTAAATCACAGACAGGAAGATATTCGTGCAAGGCTTTTAGGCTGTTTTCGAGCCGAGTTAAAACAGATAAAATTTGCATTAAGTGAAACTCCTGATATAGTCAAGATAGAGTTTTATATTAGTTTTAATTCAGGAAAAGAAAAAAAGAACTTTAATACGAAGGAAATGGAATTGCCTAAACGAGGAGATTTAGTGGAGTGGTTTACCAAAACTGTCATCGATGCGTTAGTTACACAAATTCAGACATACCAAGCACCTATTTGGTTCCTAAATCTTAATGCACACATTAATCTACGAGGATGTCGATCTTATACGTAAACGTCTGCTGAGACACGAAGAAGGGAGTGGCGCAGACGAAATTTGTAATCTAAATAGAATAACTTGGTAAGAAATGTTTAGTATGCCACCAACCGTCAAGCGAGTAGCATGGCGGAAATAATAAAAATTATTCTTGCCAACATTGAAGAAGTATTCAGTCGAAACCTGTATTATGGGTCGTGTTTACCCACAACTTTAATGGTTTGGGAGCTGGCGAAAACATATAATGTACATGTAGAGCCAAAATGCGGAAAGATTTTCTATGAGGAAATAGGAGGCAACATTCATTTTTGGAACGTCTTTGAAGGAGAAATTTACGATCCTACCATCAAAGTTATTAAACATAAGATGCCATCCGTAGACCTTACGAAGTTTGTATACAAAGAAGAGCCTAGTATAAGCACAGATATGGAGGCAGCACTAATGCTAGATATTTTTAATCAGTTCCAGAGAACAAACAACACACCAATACTTTTCCAACGCTCCAGAGAAACTGAAAACTCTTAGGAAAATTATCCATAGAAATGTAGCGAGATGTATTAAATAAAGAATTAAACTAAGTCCTTTATATGTCTTATTACCTGAAACAATCAAACCTAACCTCAACAAATATTCTATCGCAGGTGGTGCAAAATTCTTCGAAACTTAAACGATTCTCAGCCTCAGGCTATAAATAGAACAGGTTCTGTTTCCAAAGGATTCGAGCTTTTCTCATGTCGTTTGTCTTTGTGTTGTGTGACGTCCCGTTAACGCCCCTGTGAACCCCTATTGTTGTCCGATTACTGCCCTGTTGTCCTATTAACGTCCGGTTGCTGTCCGGATAACGCCATAACGTTGTCCTGTATGTGTTATAACGAGGTTTTGATGGATAAAAGGGCATGTCCAGATTAAAGGTTTTAGTTGAGAACTGAATGTCATAGTAATAAGATGTATGCCAACAAGATAAAGTATCAGCTTCTTGAAACACCAATTGTTAAATATGGCATAAGGACAGAGGGATCTAAGTTCTTTCTTGGAAATATCCCTGTTGTAATAAAAGATAACGTTCTCATAATAGGGAAAGAAAATTTTTTGCTGACGGATGGACTGTTTAATTTATTAGCTACAAATGAACCAGTAAAATTTAATTCAAATGACTTGAATAATTATAAGAAGCTTTTATTGATTACACATGCGCACCGGAAGGGTTTCAATGGAGCCGAGAACATTTTAGCCTCCAAAGGGTGGAAATATACCCATATCATTTCCAAACTGTTTCCTCCTAAAAGAAGTTATATCTCAAGAAGGGTGGGCAAGGAAGAAAACAAGCACCCCGAAATGGAGAACCAAAAATCCCTAATGAAAAAATTATGTAAACTGAAAAGTCAAAAGACAATCGCCGTTGAAGAATGCGACTATCGAAGTAAGGAAGAATACAAGGAAGAAAATGAAAAAGATGTAGAAATGGATGCAGTAGAAGAATACGATGATGTTAATGAGCCGGTAGAGCGTCTGAAGTATTTAGAACAAAGCAATACTTCGGGGTTAACACCCCTAAAGTAATGGCGATTCTGAAGGAACTGGAAAGACTCGGCGTTATAGAATTTTATTAGTGCTAGGAATTTTTGATTTCATCCTGTATAATTTATGTTGAAACAAAAAGTGTTAGAAATTGCTGTTAGTATTTATTTAAACACCCTGTAAAACCTTAGATATATTAAAAAAAAGGAATTATGCCTTAAATTATGTAACCGGCTAAGGGCCTTATATCTAAATATAGCTGCCGTTAATACAAAAGGTTTTATTCTAAAACTTTTAAAACTAAAACAAAGTTCCATTCAAAACTCCTTAAACAATAATAACGTTGATTTTTCTTATGCTAGGTCTTATATTTTCGAAAAACTGGGTAGTCGAAAGAGATTCTTTTGTTTCTTATGCTAAGTCTTAGATTTTCGAAAAACTGCATGGTCGAGATTATTTTAGCACCACCATTTTGTGGGTATTTGTAAAACGTGTTTTTCAAAATACCTCAAAGAAAAGTGCAAACCCAAGCAAACGCTCTCCTCATTGTAAGATAAATCTACATATTTTAAAAAAATTTACTACTACTTTTTAAGCCGACATTATGTGATTAGACAGTATAAAAAGAATAAAAAGTGGCCCCAAAAGGCGCTGGAAGATAGGTTTCACAGCTCAAATTGCTCCTTTTGCAGGAAGGTCTTACAAATCAAGCTCCACTATCTTGGTCCTCAGTGAGGCTGTCTAAAGGGGCGTAATATATTCGTAGTATACAGATATAACAATAAATCGCTAAATGGTTCACAGAAAAATTTCTCGCACCATTTTCTGATATTATTGCATAATATGAAAGACATATTTTAAACAGTACAGCAACTAGCAACGTTAGTCAAGATTTTCGAAAAATTTTTGCAAGTCGAAAGACCTTTTTGACCTTTACCCTGTGGCGTACTTTTAAGGGAAAACTTAGTTTTCCTCAGAAAGGTACCCGCTTGCGTACGGCAGCTCTTCGTCGGTAGAACAGATGGTCGTCGGCTAGGAACACTTACGCTTTTTAAAGGCGCCACTCAGTTTTTCCTTTAATGGATTCGTTTTCAGAGCTTCTGAACTGAGAAACCAAGCTCTTTTAATCTAAGTTGGTAATAAATAAATAGACTGCCTGAGATTAGCTTCAATCAATTTAATTAACCAATTATGCCAAATTAGGAACCGAAAAAAATATGTTTATAAATATCAAATAACATAATTTAAAAATGCATTTGTTCTGATAAAAATAAATATGATGCAGTGAAGCCAAAATTCCCGAGTTATAGTTATATATACATAACCCCTATCTTTGGCCAAAGATTACCCCAATGTTAGGTACATTTATGTACAAAAGTATACTTAAAAGTCGCATGTGATTTTAATTTTAAAATAATCAGAAGGCTAGCTTACACAGGTAGGTAATAATGTAAAGAGTAAAGAATGAATTTACGAAATTATGAAGATATCAAGAAAGTTATAGTATAAAAAATATTAAAGTTATTGGATAAAAAAACGCAATTAAGGGAAAATGGAATAGACTGGCCTTAGGTCCTGGTGGGAGCTTCTAGTGTCCCATGCATCTTGTGAAACAGACACTTGTTGGTGGCTAAATGTTAGGCCGCCAATCCTGGTTACTACGGACAGCTATTTCTCTGATAGTTTATGAGAAAAGTGGAGGAAAACGTGCTGTGAAACGTGGACACCTCTCTAGCGCCTCTCTAACACCCTATCTAACGCCTCTCTAAAATCCTATATAGCACCTCTCTAAAACCCTCGTGGTTGAGGGAATCTGCCTTACTATGCACATGGCGAATAAGAAATTAAAACGGGACTTCTCCCTGGAAGAACAATCATGAATCGGCAAAAAGACTTAATAATATGTATGTAAGTAATCAGACACTACTTCACATTACAATAATTGGTGCATAAAATAGCACTATAAAGGCAAAAAAAACTTCAGTCAGAAAAATCATGACTCCTCACACGATTAGCAAAATCGGAGTGTCTCGAAAAACGCTAGTACGTCGATCTACGAGTACCACGCATGGGTACTAGACGACATCTCGTCTGCTTGGATGCAACCGGTAAAGATATTTTGGAAGTTGGCGAATGCGCTGGATCATGGGAATTTACAAAAATATTAAGAACTAATAAGGGTAGTAGTGGTTAAAGATTTAACCGCTACACTGCCCCTCTCCAAAAGAAAAAATTTAAAGACTACAAAGTGGACTTTACATTTTTTTAAGATTCATATTACCATAATATGATATGTGAGGTAAATACTAACAGTTTACGATAATCTAATAATAAAAAATATAAGTAACCTTAGAACTTAAGAAAAAATATACAAAAACTGCAGTGCACAAAATAGTGTTGTCAAAATTTTAGTATTGATAACTCTCGCGTATCACTCGCCCCCAGGGGAGATCACAGTCGGTAGGTCACTATCGGTAGGTCACAAATCAGGTAAGGTCACTAAATTGGTAAGTCCGCTAACATCTGACAACTATTTGGATAGCACTATTACTACCAATACTCACTAATAATTACATATCCGACAATTCAATCTATTTACAACTAAATCTATTTACAGCCTATAAGAAAGTAGAAACATCACTTATAGTAGAAAAACCATCGGTTATAAGAAACTGAAATAACCTAAAATGATTTAGTATTTAAAATTTCTCACGGTATATAAACCAAACTATTTAAGTTAATTACTAGAAAAATAGTACCGATAATTTTTAAGTGTCAAGCAGGGTCTAATGAAACTGAAGTTGCGGCAAGGTGCCCGCGTGCATCAGCCCATTACACTTGCACAAAATTTTGACACTGAACCACGGCAAGGCGAGGTGAGTTACGCTAAGGTATGCTTAGCGGAGTTTTGCCCTAGGCAAATACCTAAGCCAAAACGCAAAAGAAAAAGAGATAAGGTAATTAAATTGAAGATAAGGCACGGTAATTTCGACCAAGTTATAAATTCAATCAAAATTTACTTTAAAAAATTTTAGGTAGAAAATAAAGGTAAGAACTTATGAGGAAAGAGACCTTTGGGTATCTTCTATATCCTCAGAATGTCCATGGTAAGGCAATAAATCTTTAACGTGCCACTTGCCTACTTTAGAACCGTCTAGGTTTTTTAATTCATAGACCAACGGAGATAATTTTTTAGAGACAAGAGATAAGATATGTTTAGGACTAAGTTTTGCAGCAAATTTGTTGGCAGCATTAGATAACATCTTGTTCGGACGCCATACTTTTCACCTACATTAAAACAGACATCCCGTTTCCGGAGATTATAGGACTTAGAATTCCTTTCAAATGCAGAATGCAGTTTCTGGCGTATTTCTGCGAACAGATTACGAAACTCAGTTAAATTTTCGGCGTAGGTATTCCTATCACCAGGCAATATTTCGGAAGATTGGTCTTGGGGAGGATGATCATAATAATCACCAGATAAAGGAACATGTCGCCCAAACATTAAATATGAAGGAGGAAAACCAGTCACTTCGTGAACTGCAGTATTAATAGCCTGCCTAATTTCAGCAATATGTAGATCCCAATCTTCATGTTTATCCACGTAACATCTGATAGCAGTAGTTATAGTTTTGTTGTTTCTTTCCACAAAATTGCATTGTGGTGAGTAAAACGGAGTAAACCACTGTTTGACGTGATATTTTTCACATAGATTTTTAAGGTTATGACTAGAAAAATTTGTTGCGTTGTCACAGATAAGGATCTGAGGCACACCAAATATAAGAAAAATCTGATTTTCTAAGAGATCTACAATAAGATTAGACTTAGAATGTTTAAGAGGAAAAGTAAAAGTGTATTTCGAAAACCAATCAGCAGCTACTAGCAACCATTTATTGCCTCTTTTTGAGCGTGGAAAGGGACCAATAAAATCTAAAGAAATAATCTGACCAGGTAAGTCAACAATTTTTTCCTTCCCCATGGTACCAATCTTAGGTAAGTTTGAATGTTTCTGCGCACCGCACACCAAACATTTACGAATAAACTTTAAAATTTGTGACCTCATCTGAGGCCAATAGTACAATTCTTGAACACGAAACAAAGTTTTCCGAAAACCAAAATGTCCACTGGTTGGAGGATTATGACAATTTTCGATGACCTTATCCCTGTGAGGTTTTGGAATCAAAAGTTTCCATTCCTGTTTATTAAAAGAATAAGGGGAACGACAAGGAATAAATTTTTGGACTAAATCACCTTCAATCCGCCATTGAGGATACTTTTCAGGACTTTTACGAATATTGTCACGAAGAGAGATATACCATTGATCAAGAGATGAGAAATCAACAGATAAGGAAGATACTTGTAAAGGCAGTGTTTGTGAGGTAGATGGACTGTCCATGTCCATATTATCTGGGAGAGAATAAGGTATACGACTTAAGGCATTTGGAACAATGTGCATTGAGCCTTTTCTATGCTGTAGATCAAAAGTGTGCTGCCTTAATCTAAGCAACCAGCTACTAAGTTTACCAGAGGGAGTTTTAAGATTATTAAGCCAAAGTAAACTGAAATGATCGGTGATTACGGTAAAACGCGTACCTTCTACCCAAGGTCTAAATTTTTCTATGCAGAATATAACTGCCAAACATTCCCGTTCGGTCACCGAATAATTTCTTTCTGCTCTAGACAGAACGGCTTGCATAGGCTATGACTTTTTCTTCTCCGTCTATAAGCTGAGTCAACATTCCTCCAATACCAACATCGGAAGCGTCTGACTGAACATAGAATTTTTGACTGAAATCTGGTTGAGCTAGAATAGGTGCACTTACTAATTTTTGCTTGATACACAAAAACGCGGCTTCAGCTTCGTCGTTCCAACTGATAACTTCTTTTTTCTTTTTGCCTTTAAGAAGTGAATTTAAGGGACTTACAAGGGACGAGAAATCTTTGATAAACCTGCGATACCACGAACCATTCCTATGAAACGCTTAACTTCAGTGGAAGTGCGGGGACGTGGATAATTCAACATACAATCAACCTTACAAGGGTCAGTAGCTAAAGAATTATTTCCAACAATAAAACCTAGGTACTTTAAAGATGTCTTAAAAAATTGACATTTTTCAAGGTTAATAGTAAGGCCTGCATCCTTTAGTAAATTTTTTGCAGTTGTCAGTAACTCAATATGGTGTTCCCAAGTAGGAGAACAAAGTAAAATATCGTCTAGATAAGAGAATATATGCGGTTCGTACTTAGGTCCAAAAATTGCATCTACCAACCTTTGTTGAGTTTGCGCAGCATTGCACAAGCCAAAAGGAACTACCCTAAATTGAAAGTGTCCTCGACCAATTATAGAAAAAGCAGTTTTTTCTTTAGATGCGTCATCCAAAGGAATTTGCCAAAATGCTTTTCGCAGATCTATAGTGGAAATAAACTTGGCATTACGCAAGTTATTTAAGATACGATCTACGTGAGCCAAAGGAAAACTATCATGTTTAGTCAAGTTATTCAAAAAACGTCCATCGAAACAAAATCTATATTCACCGTTTGGTTTTTTAACTAATAAGGTTGGAGAACTCCAAGGACTTTGAGATTCTTCAACTACACCTAATTTAATCATAGAGTCTAACTCTTTGTTTAGAATTTCTTGCATGTACGGAGAAAGTAGATAAGGTTTCTTTTTAAAAGGGGGGTTATCACCGGTATCTATATTTAGTTTAATTTTATTTGTTCTCCCTAACTTATCGTTACTATCAATTTCTTTAAAGGAATCTAAAACTTTTTGAGCTTCTATTTTTTACCCAACCCAACCCAACCCAACCTGAACAAAATTTTAAAATAATTTTTAGAGAATCAAAATTTTTATTAATAAATAATTGGCCAAAATAGTAATCAATATTAAAATCTCTATAATTAATAAATGATATACACCATTGTTTGTGTGTAGGTATGAGTATTTTTATAAGACAGAAAAAGACAGAAATAGAATCAGTAAAAATACATATTGCGAATAGTCAGTTTTTGGGGAAAATATAAAAATTTATGGATAAACAAGCCTGAAAGAAAATTTGAAAGTTAAGAAAAAATGTTATGGGGTTTTGAAACTAATCTCAGTAGAAAAAATACAAAAAAAATCAAAGCATAAGCACTCAAGCCCCACGCCCATGGGCGCTATTTTATGTGGCGTACTTTTAAGGGAAAACTTAGTTTTCCTCAGAAAGGTACCCGCTTGCGTACGGCAGCTCTTCGTCGGTAGAACAGATGGTCGTCGGCTAGGCACACTTACGCTTTTTAAAGGCGCCACTCAGTTTTTCCTTTAATGGATTCGTTTTCAGAGCTTCTGAACTGAGAAACCAAGCTCTTTTAATCTAAGTTGGTAATAAATAAATAGACTGCCTGAGATTAGCTTCAATCAATTTAATTAACCAATTATGCCAAATTAGGAACCGAAAAAAATATGTTTATAAATATCAAATAACATAATTTAAAAATGCATTTGTTCTGATAAAAATAAATATGATGCAGTGAAGCCAAAATTCCCGAGTTATAGTTATATATACATAACCCCTATCTTTGGCCAAAGATTACCCCAATGTTAGGTACATTTATGTACAAAAGTATACTTAAAAGTCGCATGTGATTTTAATTTTAAAATAATCAGAAGGCTAGCTTACACAGGTAGGTAATAATGTAAAGAGTAAAGAATGAATTTACGAAATTATGAAGATATCAAGAAAGTTATAGTATAAAAAATATTAAAGTTATTGGATAAAAAAATGCAATTAAGGGAAAATGGAATAGACTGGCCTTAGGTCCTGGTGGGAGCTTCTAGTGTCCCATGCATCTTGTGAAACAGACACTTGTTGGTGGCTAAATGTTAGGCCGCCAATCCTGGTTACTACGGACAGCTATTTCTCTGATAGTTTATGAGAAAAGTGGAGGAAAACGTGCTGTGAAACGTGGACACCTCTCTAGCGCCTCTCTAACACCCTATCTAACGCCTCTCTAAAATCCTATATAGCACCTCTCTAAAACCCTCGTGGTTGAGAGAATCTACCTTACTATGCACATGGCGAATAAGAAATTAAAACGGGACTTCTCCCAGGAAGAACAATCATGAATCGGCAAAAAGACATAATAATATGTATGTAAGTAATCAGACACTACTTCATATTACAATAATTGGTGCATAAAATAGCACTATAAAGGCAAAAAAAAACTTCAGTCAGAAAAATCATGACTCCTCACACGATTAGCAAAATCGGAGTGTCTCGAAAAACGCTGGTACGTCGATCTACGAGTACCACGCATGGGTACTAGACGACATCTCGTCTGCTTGGATGCAACCGGTAAAGATATTTTGGAAGTTGGCGAATGCGCTGGATCATGGGAATTTACAAAAATATTAAGAACTAATAAGGGTAGTAGTGGTTAAAGATTTAACCGCTACAACCCAATACCCTCCAAAGATTCTCCGCCTCCCATTCTTACTGTTAGGGCACGAATATGAAACAGTCCTGTCTCGAGTAACGTAATTAGTCAAAAGTAGCCCCCCTTTATAGAGATAGGTCTATCAAAACAAGAGAACATGTAACAGAGCAAACGCAGAAAGTGATTTTAAGTTGAAACAGGGCCGATTGATGGTTCTTTAATAGTCAAAAGGCGACAGTTAACCTTGGTCATGTCCAGAAGACATATGGAAAACACTGTATATACCAAACTCCTTTAAGGTGTCAACCCCCTTTGTACAGAGGAATTACCGAACACTGGAGTCAGTACGTCTCCCCTCGGAAGGGTACCTGGCGTGTTTCCATGCGGAAAAAAGTCGACCATCCCTTTTTACCCCGAAGGAGCCAGCTCACTAACAACAATAGTGAACATACCGAAATTACTTTTATAGTTTTCAAACTAATCCCTGTAGTTTCATAGTTATATGAATCTAAATCTAGACAGCACTATGGTTTTGTGGGCATTTGTTTTAGATATCCCACCCCCATAATCCCCATCAAATAAAAATGTATTCAGATCCCTACGATCGTCGATATCACGCACGATCCCGCCACTTTTCGGTGAACACACCCTAACTATCAATTTTTAAACCCCAATAACAATAGTAAAAGCCAAAATTTATTAAGGCTCTTACGGTCGTCAATATCAAAAATGTGTTGGCAGCTAAATTTCCATCTGTTGTCAACCTGATACGTCTAAAGATCTTTATCAAATCTCGGCTCTAAAGTCCCATACATATTCTTGAACGCACTAGCTATTTAAAAACATTTTAAATTCAAATAAGAGTAAATCAAATGTCGGCTCTCCAACCCACATACTTTTCTTTGAACACACCCTAACTATTAATTTTTAAACCCCAATAACAGTAGTAAAAATATTAACACTGTTAAACAAAATACTATGGGTACTTACGATCCATAATAATCTCATTAGGGCACCAACACAAAAACTGATAAAAAATCTAGCGACTACTAGCACGGGCTGCTAACAACTAAGCTCGCTTACACTCATACAGCCTATTATTTTGTAAGTACTAATTATTATTCAAAGATATCGGGCGGATGTGACAAACCGCAAATGTTTCCGGTCTAGTATCAACACATGTACACTTATATTACCAGGAATATGCATAAATATGTTTATAATGTAATTGGATTTCTTTATAAAATTATTTAAAAATAAAACATTAAATTTTCATTAATTTCTAAAGCCTTTCCATATCCGAATTAAGAAACTATAATAGTACCATTAATTTATTTAAATTTTCCCCTTTTATTTGATACCCATCATGTAGTTTATCATATTAGTGCCCCTTTTTTAGTCGGCATATCTTCGGGAGTCATTTAGCAATCTTATGTACACGGCGGAGTTTAGAAACACGATTTTTAGCAAAAATGAGTTAGTGGTGTTAGGTCATATGAGAAGTAATTAAAATGATATTAGTAAAACAAAATACATTACGACACGCTTTTGATTAATTTTTCTTTCCCCGAAATTTACAGTTTTTAGCGTCATTTTAGGCCAAACTACAGCTTCTGAATATCAAATAGAGAAATTTTTATCTAAGACATCCCAGCCTAAGCCATCAAACCTAAGTACTAACGAACCGTGGGCGTCTGAAGAGAAGGACAATGTAATCTATTGACATGAGATTTAAAGGAGTGGGCGTTGGAGCAGACCGGGAAAACCTCTGCAGGCAATTTTTTTCATAATTCAGGTAGAAATGAACGAGAGAAGGCTTTTTTATCCCTAGATCCAGGTGTTAATATTAGTGCAAAGAACTAAATATTTCCATGTTACTTAAACGCAAATTTAAAATACTACCCCTAAATTTCGGCTTTTCAGATTTTTTTATCTAAGACATCCCAACCTAAGCAACTATGCCTAAGTACTAACGAACCGTGGGCGTCCGAAGAGAAGGGAAATGTAATCTATTGACACGGGTTTTAAAGGAGTGGGCGTTGGGGCAGACAGGGAAAACATCTGCAGGCACTTTTTTTCATAATTCAGGTACTGATATTAGTGCAAATAGCGAAATATTTCTATGTTGTTACTGAAACACAAATTGAAAATAACTCCCCATAAATTTCGGCTTTAAAGATTTTTTTATCTAAGTCATCCCACGTAGACTTCGAGCCTAAGTACTAACGAACCGTGGGCGTCTGAAGAGAAGGGAAATGTAATCTATTGACACCGGATTTAAAGGAGTGGGCGTTGGGGCAGACCGGGAAAACATCTGCAGGCAATTTTTTCATAATTCCGGTACTGATATTAGTGCAAATAGCGAAATATTTCTATGTTGTTACTTAAACGCAAATTGAAAATAACACCCCATAAATTTAGGCTTTAAAGATTTTTTTATCTAAGACATCCCACCATCGAGTCTAGGTGCTAACGACCCGTGGGTGTCTGAAGAGATCTGAAATGTAATCTATTGACAGGGGGGCTTAAAGGATTTGGACGTTTAGACAGAACGGGAAAATATCTGCAGGCAATTTTTTTCATCATTCCGGCAGGAATGAGAGAGAGAAGTTCGAGGCTTTTTTTATCCCCAGATCCAGGTACTGATAGTAGTAGTGCATATTCCCATGTTACTTAAACAGCAATTTAAAATAATAACCCCGAAATTTCGACTTTGTAGTCTCACACATACTCTTGAACACACTATTAATTTTTAAACCTCAAATAAGAATAGTAATAATATTAACACTATTAAAAATAACACACTAGAGTACTTACGTTTTATAATAATCTAATTAGGGCACAACACACAAACTAATTGATGCACAGTAAAAAATCTGACTACCAGTTCAGGCTGCTAACGACAAAAAACTCTAACCCGTATTTTATCCTGATTTAACCAATGGATCACGCGTAAAGATTTGTTACTACCTATAAACTCATACTGACTAATCTTTTGTATGTAGTTACTAATTAATATTCCGAGATATCCAGAGCGGATGTGGCAAAACCGCAAATCTCCCGGTTACCAATAAATGTACACTTATATTATCAGAAAAAGGCTCGCAAATATGTTTATAACTGGGATTTGATTTCGTTATAAAATTATTTAAAAATAAAACATCAAATTTCCTATAATTGCTAATGCCTTTCCGTCTCGGAATTAAGAAACGATAATAGTACCATTAATTTATTTAAATTTTTCTCTTTTATTTGATACCCAACACGCCGTATATCAGAGCCCTTTTTTTAGTCGTCAGATCTGCGGGAAATGGTTTAACAATCTCATATACACGGTGGAGTTTAGAAACGCGAATTTTTAGCAAAAATGAGTTGATGTTGTTACGTCATATGAGAAGTAATTAAAATGATATTAGTAAATCAAAATACAACCTTACGCTACATACGCGTGATAGCAACTTGTGAACGTTTAACTAATCTGTTTTTGGGGGTAATTTTTCGACCCATACCAAACACCCAAATCTCCACCCTTCGCTTTAGACCGTTAGGACACTAACTGTAAAAACTCCATCCCTGAATCCAAAGGGGTCGATAGACGCCTTTTCTTTTTTCAACGCCTTCTGCCATCATTCTCAACATATGACTTACGTTAAATTTCTATTTTTATCGTTTGACAAGTGATTGGTGGCACATCGAAGATGACAAGTGATAGCCGATATACTTTTACATCGGTCTTATGACGTCATCCTTAACACGCAACTTATGTTAAATTTTTATTTTGGCGTTTGCCAGACGATAGTTGACACATCGAGAATGACAAGTGACAGCTGCTATAGTTTTACATATATCTTAAGACGTCATCTTTAGCACGTGACCTATGATATCCAATTCTTTTCAGCCATTAAGGCATTGGACTTAATAAGCGATGACCCACGAACGAGTTGATCGATTGACTTCGGGGTTGTTTCCAAACGACTTGTTAGGTCACGTTGAACACGTGATGTATGTCAAATACTAGTTTTCACATTTAACAAGTGACAGGTGACATATCTTAAATGACAGGTGGCAGCTAACATACTTTTACGCATGTCTTATAACGTTATTTTGAACACGTGACGTGACGTGAAAAATTTCTTATACAGAGTGAAGTGGGAATTTATAACATCTTATTTTTTGCTGATCACATCCTAGTAAGTTCAGAATAACTAATGCATATTTTTTCTATTATTAAATCCAATAATATTCATAATTTATATAATTAATCGAAAATTTACTATACAGGGTGATGTAAAAATTTTGAAATCTAATTTTTTCCTCAAAGTCGAGATTTTTGAAAACTAATTTGACAAATCGAAAGATCTACTCCTTCACTATCCCCCCTGCAAATTTTGGCTCTCCACCTTCAGCCGTTAGGTCGCTAATCGCAAAAAACTATATCTCCGGAACCCTAAGGCCGATCGACGCCATTCTTTTTTTAAACGTCTTCTGACACCACCCTGAACACGTGACGTATGTTAAATTTTTCTTTTGACGTTTAACACGTGACTGGTGACAGTTGACATACCTTAAATGACAGGTGACAGCTGACATGCTTTTACACATGTCTTCTGACGTCATTTTGAACACGTGACGTATGTTACATTTTTATTTTGACGTTTCCTAAGTGACAGGTGGCAGTTGACAGATCGAAGATGACAGGTGACAGCCGCCATACTTTTACGCATGTCTTATGACGTCATTTTGAACACGTGACGTATGTTAAATTTTTATTTTGACGTTTGACAAGTGACAGGTGACAGTTGACAGATCGAAGATGACAAGTGGCAGCTGACCAATTTTTTTCTCCTGTCGTATGACGTTATCCTTCACACGTGACGTATGTTAAATTTTTATTTTAACGTCTGACAAGTGACAGGTGACAGTTGACAGATCGAAGATGACAAGTGACAGCTGGCAAAATTTTTTCAAATGTCTTATAACGCCATCTTTAGCACGTTACCTATATTAAATTTCTCTTTTAGCGTTTCCCAAGTGACCGGTGACAGTTGACATATCTTAAATGACAGGTGACAGCTGACATGCTTTTACGCATGTCTTATAACGCCATTTTGAACACGTGACGTATGTTAAATTTTTTATTTTGACGTTTACCACGTGACTGGTGACAGTTGACATATCTTAAATGACAGGGGACAGCTGACATGCTTTTACGCATGTCTTATAACGCCATTTTGAACACGTGACGTATGTTAAATGTTTTATTTTGACATTTGACAAGTGACAGGTGGTAGTTGACAGATCGAAGATGACAAGTGACAGCTGACATACTTTTATGCATGTCTTATAACGCCATTTTGAACACGTGACGTATGCTAAATTTTAATTTTGACGTTTGACAAGTGACAGGTGGCAGTTGACAGATCGAAGATGACAAGTGACAGCTGACATACTTTTACACATGTCTTCTGACGCCATTTTGAACACGTGACCTACAATAAATTTTAATTTTGGTATTAGACAAGTGACAAGTGACAGTTGACATATCTTAAATGACAGGTGACAGCTGCCATGCTTTTACGCGTGTCTTCTAACGTCATTTTGAACAAGTGACCTACAATAAATTTTAATTTTGGCGTTTGACAAGTGACAGGTGACAGTTGACAGATCGAAGATGACAAGTGACAGCTGGCAAAATATTTTCATATGTCTTATAACGCCATCTTTAGCACGTTACCTATGTTAAATTTCTCTTTTAGCGTTTCCCAAGCGACTGGTAACAGTTGACATGTCTTAAATGACAGGTGACAGCTGACATACTTTTATACATGACTTACAACATAATTCTCAACACGTTACGTATATTAAATTTCGAATTGAAAATGAGGGCTCTTATAGCTGCAAGCCTATATCTCCCGAACTCAATACTTTATTGGTACTCGATAGCGAGATTGGCTAGAGCGCTGATATTCCAACATTTGGGTCCCCGGTTCTAATCCTAGCATGGGCAAAATAAATAAAAAAGTTTTTGACGTCATCCTAATGAAATAATTGTAATAATATTTTTATGATGCAGCGTTGGACTTAGAGGTCGAGAAGCTTGGTGGTTTGATGAGGTTCCCGCTAGGCGTAATGAAAATGTTTGTGACGTCATCGTGAATACGATCTGCGAAAAGAAGAAGAATAAGAAGAAGACTACTAAACATTAAACAGATTCTAGCGCCTAAGTGGCTAATGTCCGATGTAGTTATTACCCAAAGTAGTTAAACCTAAGTACCTAATCCCCAAGTAGTTACTGCCCGAGTTGTTAATGCCTAAGTAGCTAATGCCCAAGTGGTTAATCCCTCGAGTAGTTAAAGCCCAGTAGATAAGGCCAAAATACCTATAGCCCGTGAGTGTGACTTTTGACAGTTGACAGATGATGTCGACATACGTCACTATTTTGGTGTATGACGTACGTCGTTACTTAGACCGGAAGTGGCCGCCATTATGCAAAGTGCCTCCATACCTACTTAGATCTGCGTCCATTATCCAACTGCTGATTCGAAACTTGTCTGGAAAAATGAATGTTGGAGTGAAGAGTACTATCGTCAGCATAACTGTGGATGCGATTAGTAGTTGAAGAGAGCAGGTCATTAATGTGAAGAAGAAATAGGGTTGGTGCCAGGACTGAACCTTGGGGGACACCAGCATTGATAGGATGGAAGTTAGATGAGTGACCGTCAACCACAACAGATATGCGCCGATTAGAGAGGAAGCTGCCGATCCAGGAACATAGTTTGGTAGGAAGGCCGTAAGAAGGTAGTTTGTTGAGGAGTGCGGCATGCCATACTTGGTCAAAGGCCTTGGAAATATCGAGAGCAACAATCTGAGATTCGCCATGAAATTCAAGAAACTTGTTCCAGTTATGTGTGACAAAGCTAAGAAGATCAGCTGTGGATCTTTGATGACGAAATCCGTACTGTCTATCATGAATGATTTTGTGTTTTTCTAGATATTTTAGAAGTTGCAAGTTGATTACTTTCTCCATAACTTTGCTGACAACGGAGAGAAGAGAGATAGGTCTATAATTGGATGGAAGGGACTTGGAACCTTTCTTCGGGACAGGCTGCACACGAGCAGCCTTCCAGCCATCTGGGAAGACACCCCTATCATAAGAGATCTGGAAAAGACGAGTTAAGATGGGTGCAAGTTCTGGAGCACATTTTTTACAACAATTGCTGGTATGCCATCCAGACCAGAGGACTTTTTGGTGTCAAGGGATAGAAGAATTTTTTGAACTTGTTTGACCTTAAGTATTATATCGGGTATTTTGTGGGGTACAGACTTTGCGGTTGGAAGAGCGAAATTGGGGGGAGGGATCAGGGTGGAATTGGCAGCGAATTGTTTGGCGAATAGTTCTGCTTTCCCTTTAGAGGTGGAGATAACTTCGTTATCAGAGGTCAGGGGACGAAAAGTGCTTCTACAGAAGTTCTGATAAATGTTTTTGGCAAGTGACCAGAAAGATTTGCCGCCGTTGTGACACGAAAGCACTTTATCTTTTATGCGGTTGTTAAAAGCATTTTTGGACTCTAAGATAGTTTGGTTGTATTGATTTCTGGCCTCGGTGAAAATTTGACGATTTTCGGGTGTAGGATTTTGAAGAAACCTTTTGTGAGCTTGGGTTTTTTTGAGCCTGGCTTTGTCACAGCCCTTGGGGAACCATGGCTTTTGATGGTGGAGTTTAGGTTTCTTGCGGGTATGTGGGATGAAACCTTCAATACCTGCTTGAATAATGTCTGTGATATGAGAGCAAATTTCGGAGGGATCGGGAGTGGAAAAACAAACAGGGTTCCAGGGGAAATCAGAGAAGAAATTTCGAAGACCATCCCAGTCGGCAGAATTGTAGTGCCAGGTCGTGCGTTCTGGCATGATTTCAGCAAACTCGGGATGTATGGGACAAGAGACGGTAATGAGGCCATGATCTGAACGACCAAGGGTAGCGCATACAGATGTTGAGTAAGGCTCAGGATGGGTGGTAAGAAAAAGATCTAGTGGATTTGCATTATGGGTAGAAACGCGGGGAAAGTATGTTGGTTCTCTGATCAAATTGGTGAGCGAGTTGCTGATTGCGAAGTTTTCTGCTGCTCTGCCTTCTGGGTCAGTTTTTGTGGATCCTAACCATTCCTTGCTATGGACGTTGAAGTCGCCTAGGACGATAACTTCAGCGGAGGGAAATTCGTAGGATTTGTCTGATGGGGAGCGATAGATGCAACAGATAAATTTAGTAGAAAGGGCGAGTTTTAGCCAGAGAATATCGGGCTGGCCTGATTCCAGGTTCGGGAGTCTGGTGCAAGAAAGACTGCTGCGAACGTAGGCACATACCCCACCATGAAGACGAAAAGATGACAGAAGTTCATAGCCTGGAAACAGGAGATGATTGGTTGAGGATTTGGAGCTGATTTGAGTTTCGGTCAGAAAAAGAATGTGGGGTTTGCATGATTGGAGATAGTGGTGGACAGAGTCCAAATTGGAATTAAGCCCGCAGATGTTGGCAAAGGTCACAATGCTCTTTGAATTCTTCGATGGTGGGCCCCCATGAGTACCCCTCGCCCGGAGATCCGAATGGATGGGTAGTTTACCTCCGGAATTTTTTACCCCTGGGAGCGCCATCATCATTTTCATATTTGTGTTTTTTGAAGAGGTGGATAGTTAGAAGAGAGAAGGAACACAAAAGAGAAGAGAAAGAATGACAGTCTGAAGAGGAAAGGAAAAGAAAAAACCGACTCACGCACCCAGGGCTGGAAACATCCGCTAAGATTTCACCAGCTCTTTAAGTGGTTGCGCGGGGTGGTACCTCCTCGGTCGAGGAAAAGATCCTCTACCACCTACTAACTTGGGAGGCGTGTGACGTCATTGCACGGTTTGTAAGGTGGACGGTCGAGTTTGTAAGGTGGACGGTCGAGTTTGTAAGGTGGACGGTCGAGGAAAAGATCCTCTACCACCTACTAAACTTGGGAGGTGTGTGACGTCATTGCACGGTTTGTAAGGTGGACGGCGCGGCGCACAGTACTTCAAGGTATAGGAAATTTCGGCAAAAATCATAACTCTGATATTATGTTATGTTATAAATATACGTTTATTATTATTTGTTGGTTAAAGTGGATCGTTAGCTACAATATATACCACAAATGATAAAGCATTAAAAAAGGAGACATAGAATCTACGAACCAATAGAGGGATTATTTGCATTATTTATTTTATCTATTTTATTTACCTTACTACTAAAAAAAGCTAAAGAAAAATTAAATATGTATTACAAATTATGTTATAGGAGATGATTAACAACAAATTCAAATAATATCGAACAACCAAAACAAAGCACCTACTAATATTTCGAAAAGGTTAATCATTTTCACTTTCATTAGAAGGAAGTTCTTCGAAATCGCTTAGATCTAATGTTGGAAAATTAGGGGACTCACTTTCTAATGAGGTTTCGTCCATTAAGTAGTCGGATATCTCGTCTTCAAAAGCTTTAAACTTTTTAGTTTTAAATACAAATACGTAAAATTGAGAATAACTTCTCTAAACCACCTGGAAATTCCTTATACTATTAGGATTTGAACAAATCATGGTAAAACAGCTATTCTCCGGGCTATATGCCCCACCGAGCGCTGGATTACATACCAACATTTGCCGTATTTTGGCTAACACTTTTAGACAACAAAATACTTGGTTTGACTGCAAGAAACTACCAGGAAGAAGGAAGCTTTTTCTTTAGTTAGGACGTCGTTACCTGCATACCGGTTTCGAACTTTTTAGTTCTCGTCAGTACAGGATAAACGAACATACCTATCTTCCGAAACAGCATATCCTTAAAGCTAACCATGTCGTACTGCATTAGCAGTAGAGCACAGGCATATAGCCCGGAGAATAGCTGTTTTACCATGATTTGTTCAAATCCTTATAGTATAAGGAATTTTCAGAGAACTTATTCTCAATTTTACGTATTTGTATTTATATGTACCCCTGACAAGTAGACTTCATTCATTGTCATTATTTAAATATTTTACCTCACGGTAAATTCTACTACGATTACTTGAAACGGCTAATGGATGGCGCTGCCTGTGTTATACTGCTTATGCAGTACGGCATGGTTAGCTTTAAGGATATGCTGTTTCGGAAGGTAGGTATGTTCGTTTATCCTGTACTGACGAGAACTAAAAAGTTCGAAACCGGTATGCAGGTAACGACGTCCTAACTAAAGAAAAAGCTTCCTTCTTCCTGGTAGTTTCTTGCAGTCAAATCAAGTATTTTGTTGTCTAACAGTGTTAGCCAAAATACGGCAAATTTTGGTATGTAATCCAGCGCTCGGTGGGGCATATAGCCCGGAGAATAGCTGTTTTACCATGATTTGTTCAAATCCTTATAGTATAAGGAATTTTCAGGTGGTTTAGAGAACTTTTTCTCAATTTTACGTATTTGTATTTATATGTACCCCTGACAAGTAGACTTCATTCATTGTCATTTTTTAGTTTTAATTTTGCGGATGCGGATCAGATTTTAGTAACAGCCTATTAAATAAATCCTTATTGCTATTTATTCTGGATGATTTTCTTGTATGATCTAGGCGATTTTTTCGAATTTCTTTATGGGTAGCTTCTAAAGCTTCCTCAGATAACACACCTATGGGTAACTCAAATGATGAAATTATATCCTTACCATGCATCAGCAGTTTATGAAGACTATTTGGCATAAAGTACCAACTGTAATGTTTTAAATAGACTTCTTTTTTTTTATGAGTAGATCAAATTTATCTAAAATTATGGACCTACCACTAGACAGTATTCTTAAGATTAGTCCTAACTTATATATAAATTCCTCCTCTATTCCCGTAATTTCGGAACTTAATTTTGAATTGCTAAAAATCTTCCTCGCAGTATTGCCGTCATTCGTTGTCCTGTAACCTTGCTTCACTACATCGACAACAAGACCCATTTGCGCCCTTAATTCCCCTTGAATTTGTCGCTTTCGTTCCTCGAGCATAGTTTTCTTTTCTGGGCCTCGCGCTTGCCAGGATTTAAACGGCAATCTATAAGCGATATGCAAACAACATTCGAAACACCGAATCCAGCAGTGCAAAGAAGAAAGGCCATATTTATAATTTTCAGGATTTAGAGGTCTTTTAGCAACAGAATCCAAATTCATATTTGAGGGCTTAGCACCACAAATAAAACAGTTGGATGTAGCATTTGTTGCCGACACAGTATTAATTGCACTTCCATCAAGCATCGTAAACAGCATTTCATAGTTAATTGTTAAAATGTTTTCTTCTTGGGCGACTTTGTACTCTGTTAGGTTTTCTATGCAAGAATTCATTCGCGCTTCTTCGTTTTTAATAACATCGCTACTTTCCTTAATAAAAGCTAATCTGATTGGCCTACAAAATAAGGTTGATGATGGTCGGGGATTACTCCAAATCACGTTGTTCGATGCTGTTTCTATTAATTGTAGTGGCACAAATGCAGTCACGAATAAGGAAAAATCAGAACTTGTGCTATCATCAAACCTTTGTTTGTAGATACTATGCCCCGAACTTCCGTCGAACCCCCATTTGCAAATTACAGTTATCAATCTGTGACCTGTGACCTCTCGTACGCTCATCAAAATCCTACTTACAGTGTTATTTAACACCTCCTGTAAATTTGCTTCCACTACACTCTGTTGTGTTAATGTTTTGCGGCAATAAATCCTTTTTAAATTGCCTAAGTTTGTTAAGGGATGGAAAACATTCCCTATGGAGACCATTTACAACAGATCGTAGGATACAATATTTGTGTTCCGACAAATTCAAGTCCAAATACAGAGCTAAGGTTTGTTCTAAAGAAAGGGATTTTTCAGATATACTTGGATAGTTTCACAGCTTGGCAGACATTTCGGCAGCATATTGTAGCTCCTCAGGTCCTGTAATAGCAACTAATTCCGCAACACGACGTTTTTTTCCTCGATCCGACAATTCACCAAACTCTTTCAAAGGCCTGCCGCGACTAGTTCCTGACTGAGAAAGACAGTTTTCAGTTAGATAAGCCGTAATCGGTCCTGGTAATGGTATTTTAGTGTTCAACCAGTTTTTATATTTGCAAACAAATACGGTTCGTTTTCGCGCACACTGTATCCACCTCGTCTTGAATTTTAAACAATAAAACTCTGACAACTTATCTGTTTCCCTCTGAACTTCTTCTGGAGGATTAGATAATTTTAATATGGACAACATCTGGGATACTAATGATTTTTTCTCATTGTTATCGCTTGAAACCCAAGTTTCGAATAATGCGCCTGGGGTGACATTTATGAGGTCGACTCTGAAAAAGGACCATACTAACTAAATCTGCAATTTTCTGCAAAAACTTACTTCAAGAACAATGAGAACATAAATACAACTATTTAAAAGCGCAAAGCTCTCGGGGGTGGTTTTGGGTGTATTTACGAAAAGTTCTACTAAAGTTAAAATTTTGTGTCTTCACGATAAAATCACAATTTTTTTAATACAAAAACAATGGAAGTTTAAATTAAAAACAATATTATATCGTGAACTACTTACCACATCTAATAACTTCCATACTAAACACAACACCATTTACTTTCTATAAGTTGCACAGTATGAGTTAACTTATAACTAATAAACACGACAAATACTTATCCGCGTGAACAGACTTGTTTGTCGATGTGTTGTCAGCTGCGCGTATTAGATATCGATATATTAGTGTCTTATTTAAACAGTGGAATCACTCCTTTTGTGTTTCTCGTACTATTAAGTGTTTTACGCAAAACTCATATTTTCATTTAATGCTACAGGTTGTAGCACTGTGCGGCGTGCCGTAGTAGCGGCTTATATCAGAAATTCAGTATAACTTGTCAGTGTTGACTTGCCTATGAAAGTTGCAGGGATTCAGGGAATTCAAGGGGTAGCTTGGGAGATATCCCCCCCCCCCCCCCCCCGGAAGCAAGAAGAATCCCCCGGAGAATATCTGTAAAACATAGAAATTGATTTGCTGAAAGCATAATTTACCTACATTAAATTTTATTCCTCCCTAATAAAGATGTTTACCCACCTCCTCCTCCCCAACGGAAAAAATGTCTGGATTCAACCCTGGAGAGTTGTGTTTAGCTAAAATGTCTGTATAACCTGGTTATATTAAGACAAGGCTGATTCTGGCAATTTACCGAAAGTTAATATTTTATGGATTATGGACTATTTTAATCGGAATAGAGACTATGTTAGTACCGAGATGAAAGGAATCAAATTGGAAAGATAAGTTGGGTTATCTTAATGATCAGATATCTTAATTTTTGATGTAGTAGTGCTTTAAATTTTAAAATTATTACGATGTGAATATCTTATAACGGTTATAAATTGATTTTGATCAGCCTTTGGATAGATTTTTTTTAAATAAATCAAATTCAAGAGAAAAAAGTTTTCAAGATGTTAACTAACAGTATTTTTTTCTCTATTGCTATGCATTACCATAGGCTTATATGTTATACAGAGCGTACACAAATTATATCGTTATATAGACTGGCATATTGATTTAGGGCAAGAGTTTTATTTATATTTGATATTTTTCCATAATTTATTTAATACGCTACAATTTATTCAGTATATCTGCTGCAGATCTGGTAGACACAGCCATGGTAATAAAGCCACCGGTTAAATGTTGGGTCCGCGAATCAACACTGAACTAACAACATAAGCACGCTTAGCGGAGGAAACCGGGGACGCCAGCTACAGGGTGCTCTTTCGGGAGATTGCATCTCGATTATATTTATGCTATTGCCATTTTTTAAATTCAAACGTTTATTATAGTAACTATTTTTTGCGAGTGATGGGGGGGGGGGGGGGGATAAAAATCGGCCGGGAATTTTTCCAAAAATTTTAACTAATGTGTCATTTTCGGGGTTATTAAGGTCAGCAAACAGGCCGTTTTAGGTGGGGGCTTGGGGGGGCTAAATCCCCCCCCCCCAATTTCGAATTAGCCCCACAAATCCAACTGAGCCACCTATATAGAAACCAGGGTCCCCCCAAAAATAGGTCTAGAACCGCCTATGTCAGCAAATCTAATTTTGTGTAATAGATACTAAACAAATTATTGGTGGGGAAGAGGATAAAAAGAAGCCGCTGGAAATTTCTCCAAAAATGGTAACTAATCATTTTCGGGGTTACCGAGGTCAAAAAATCTAATTTTATTTAACAGATGTTAAAAAAGGAACAGTGGGGGCGGGGGATAAAAAGAAGTCGCCGGGAATTTATTAAAAAATGTTAACTAATACATATATCATTTTCAGACTTACTGAAGTCAGAAAATCTAATTTTTTGTAACATAATATTATGTTAAAAAAATTAACGGAAGGGGAGAGGGGATAAAAAGGAGCTGCGGGGTATTGCTCCAAAAATGTTAACTAATATGTCATCTTGGGGGTTATTAAGATCAGCAAATCTAATTTTGTCTAACAGGTTTAAACAAATTAATGGTGAAGGGAGAGGATAAAAAGAAGCGTCAGAGAATTTCTCCGAAAATTATAACTCGTGTGTCATTTTCGGGGTTACTGAGGTCAAAAAATCTAATTTTATGTAACAGAGGTTAAAAAGGAACGGCGGGGGGGGGGGGGGGTAAAAATAAGCGACCGGGAACCGAATATGTCATTGTTAGAATTATTGAAGTCAGAAAATTTAATTTTGTATAATAAGTAAAAATATTAACGTAGAGGGAATAAAAAGGAGCGGCTGGGTATTTCTCCAAAAATATTAATTAATGTGTCATTTTCGGGGTTATTAAGGTCAGCAAATCTAATTTTGTTTGGCAGATATTAAACAAATTAATGGTGAAGGGACAGGATAACAAGAAGCGGCTGAGAATTTCTCCGAAAATATTAACTAATGTGTCATTTTCGGGGTTATTGAGGTCAGAAAATCTAATTTTGTCCAAAAGATGTTAAAATAATTAAATACTTTATACCCTTTACAACTGTGTATAACTTGAATATTTTTTTCGACGTTTAGATCAAGAATAGCAAGATCATCAGGATTTTCTAATAATATGGACCTGGGATCTTCCATGTTAAGGCCCAGTTCACAACCTATCGCTATGGTTTGTGGTTTTTGTGGTTGTGAAATGGCGCATTTACTTGAAAAATGCCAGGTCCGTACTGGTAGAATATCCTGATGATGCGATTCTTCACCCAAACGTCGAAAACATAATCAAGTGATACACAGATGTAAAGGGCATGGAGTATTCTTTCAGAAAATGCAGCAAAAAGTCCAGGTCCGTATTTGAAAAAACAAGTTAGTATCAGTATCAATTTAGATACATGTATTGAAAGCTAAAATTTTAAGCTAGGATCTAAGCTATTTTTTATTAGAAACTTTGGCCACCTTGTCACGTAATCAACAAACAAAAATAATTTAAAAATTTTTGTCACAAAATCTAACAAAATTAGGCTTAGATCCGAGATTTAAATTACGAGAATTTTTTTTACAAAGTTTTAACCAAAAAAATGCCTTTATTCGGCCAATGACCATCCACAACTAAATATTATATCATATTGTCGATATTTTATATTTTTTCGGCATATTTAATTTCACGGACTTAGGCAAAAACCAGGAATAATTTCAGCACCTGTTATAAAGAGGGCGGCGCAATAATTTGTTTACAGTTTTCTATAAGATTTGGGAGAAAAATGTATTTACGTTTAATATTTAATATGACTAATATCAGAGACTAGGTAAGAATACTCTCTATATAAGAATATGCATGCAGCAAGCCATTTGTAAATTTTACAAGTGAATAAAAATGTTTTAGTTGTTTTAAATAAGTTTTAATTTATAAAATACAATCCACTCTGCCGAAGAGGTGAAAACCAGACCAAAGTCTTAGTTTTAAAAAATCTGTTAGTAGTATATAAAGTAATTAGTAGTATTTTTTACTACTACTGAAGTGTCACCGTAGTAAAGTAAAATTGGTGTTACACAAGTCTGAAATAGATACGATTTACAGGGTATCTCACCTTAGACGAAAACATCTTAATATTTGTTTTACTTATTGAGGGTTTCGAATTATTTTGGATATGGATACATTAGGCATGCCCACTAGGTGACCATTTTTTGTGGGACAATTCCGTAAGTACCATAGATGTTCCTTGTTAAGAGGGACAAGGGGGTCGATTTTCTAAAAAACAAGCATTGGGGGTATTACGAATATTTTAGAAAATATGTAATATCAAATTTACAGGTACTAATACACGCACAAAGTTACAAAGTATAAAAAGAAAATTTTCTTTTCAATGCTTACTTTCAAAATTTTAAAGAGGTAAAAAGGAAAGAGTAACCAATCCATTAGAAATTATTCCCTTGGCCAGCAGACTCTGTTTGAGCAAAACATACCTGTACAGGATTAAATTGAATAATTGCGAGAAAACGAAAATTAAGGTATGTACAGTTGTGGCCAAATTTTTTTAAAATTTTTAATGCTTTGTCTTATGAGAAATAAAACTATATTTTGGCCACGACTGTACAGTTTTGAGGGTGGAGATTGAACTTTTGTAGAATTTTTAATAAATACATAGGTAATAAAAATATTTTTTTAGTAAAGGCTGGAGGTATGAGGATTACCCAAAACAAAACGAGACGAGATTCTGGAGGACTATCGGAAGATACCACTGGAATAACAATTTCAGGAAGCCCTCCTAAAACAACTACTGTATCAGGTGCTGTAGTTAAAGGGCATGCTGACTTTCCGCCTGAGGCCATTCAAAGCTTCCATAAAGAAAAACCTCCAGTTACTCACGCTAACAGACCCTCTAGTCATATTATTCAACAGCCAAGGAAGTAGATGTTGTTATTTCCAATGTTTAAATAAAAACTAAATGAACGTAATTATTTGTTATCCTCTGACTATACCAATTTGTTAAATATATGTATTTTTATTTAACTTATGTTTGGCATTTATAAAGCATTTCTTTAATAAGATGGATGATTTAAAATTATAAAGTATACAGTGTTGGAGTTTATTGAAGTTCTTAATTTCCATTTAGTTTTTGGCTTGGTGAACAATAAAGACAAACGGAGCAACGGCGGGACAACGCGGCTAAGTAGCAGTGCAAGAAAGTAAAAATAATAAAAGTGCATACCTTTTACATGAAGAAGTAATTCTCGCAAAATTTAAATATTGGTCGATAACGGCTCACAACGTATCGTCTATATATAACACTTATTGGAACAAGATACCAAGTTTAATACATTTAAATATGCAATACAACACTATATGAAATAAAAGACCATTTGTATAGCGACCACGATCCGCCCTTTAAACATTGGTACTGCATCTACTGCAATTAGAAAGTTTCCATTTTTTTATTTTCTCTTAATAAATAGTCCTAAAAATGTAAAAAACATGTATTTTTGTTTTTAATTATCTGTAAAAATAAAAAAGTTATCGTCCTTCAGAGTTTGAGACGTCACGCTCACGTTGGCTGAGGCTCGATGTGCTCGATGACGTCAGAACACACAACCCGTCAACAGCGGAACAGGCGTCCGTTTAAACTTTAGTGTTATTCTTACCGGACAGGGCACATTTTTTGCTTGTTAAACATTTTAATCGTTTGAAAAACGAAGTTATGCCTAAGATAACAGATTCGTATAGGTACTATATTGTTCCAAAATTCACCAGTATCAGTATAACTAGTTCCAATAAACATTGTTTCCCTGTGCCAAAAGATGAGAAGTTAAGAAAGAAATAGTTCACTGCAATGATGATAAAATACCACTCTCTTTTAAGTCTACGTTATATTGTGGTGAAGATCATTTTGATATACGTATATATATATATATATATATATATATATATATATATATATATATATATATATATATATATATATATTGTCACAAGTGGAAAAACCAATAATATTTCATAGATCAATATTTGGAAGTTCAATAAGTAATCTATAATCCTATTTTACTTAATCATAAGTTATTGCCCTCTACATTGGCAGGATGTAGCTTATTTATTGAATATACATTAAAATTGCAACTATGAAATATTATAGTTCCTTTATAAAATCAAATAATTACTCGAAATAATTTATTAAAACGACGTCTAATTATCGAGTCAGCATTATCGAGGTTTTCGACCTATAGTCAACGCTCCAAATAAAGGGGGAAATTGCTGACTTGGTAATAGGGCGATCGCAAAGACAAGAGTCTGAAAGGACAGGAGTGCACCATCCTCGGTCCGATACGTTTGTGATTGTGATAGATTGTAGAAGAAATGATCTTCAAATATTTAATGTAAGTAATATAAAATTAAGTTGTCTTTCGAGGGTAATAACATAAATCTGTATTTTGTTTGTCATTGAATGTTCCTATTTTTGTAATTAAAGCCGCGCTATTGTGATAAACAAATTAAAAGGTGTTTTGTGTCAGAATATATACTAATTATTTTACTTAAATATGTGGGTTGTTGAAACAAATTTTTAGTTGCTCGTTAAGTTTCGATTTTTTTTTTAGTCGTTTAAGCTGTTTTGCTAATAAACTGAGGACAATTGGGAATATTAACATATATTTTCAAAACAAGAAGTCTTCTAACCGACATTAGAAATTTAAAAATATTATTTTGTAAATTGCTTAAGTGATCTGACAATTTTTTTCTTTTCGGTGTATTTTATTCGTATTAGAAAATCCGCTATTTTTGCGTGACGTAAGACGACATCTAAACCAGGCTAAGTTCTTAAATTTAATTATCATTTTTTTTCTTCAACATTTGTAGCTCAAGCTCAATTTAGCTGAATTTGAATTTGAATCTTATCGTTTACAACAAATTAATATTCACATGTCAAAAAATTTGTAGAAAATTGTTAGTACTCACAATAACTAACCGAAATCGTTAATACATTATGTAAATTTATTGGTTTACGTAGAGTTCGTTCCTTGATTAGTATAGTTTTAAATCAAATGAGTGGTGACGAAAGAATTACCAGGAGTAAAGCTAATTTAAATTTAAAAATTAACACTGCTGCAAGTAACTTATTGTCTGTAACAACCATTTCATGTTTGTTACAACTTACGTTTAAAACTCATTTATATTATTTTACATTCATTAATTTTTAAACCTTAAAGTTCATAAAATTTATACCTAGGCCTATGGTCTTTTAAGCGTTGAAGGCCAAATTTTGAACCTAACTTCAGGCAACCTTAATACTTTGTTCATGTCCAGCGAGTGCGAGGAGGAAGGCATGCTAGACGGACTAGGACGGAGACAAACTGTATTTCTGTGGATTTAAACAGTTTTAACCTATCTTTTTCAGAGATAATATGTGTTTACGTCGGAAATTTAATTCTATTTTCAATTATAAGTCTGTTTTCCTAGATTTTCGGGTGATTTTTATGTAATATTTTACGCTAAAATGTTGAGTGACAGTTCACGGGTCACCGGGTCACCTGGGTTCCAGTGTTTGCCTCATTGGTTCCATTCTTCATTTTTTTTTGTGGACTTTTCTTAATAAAACTAAAAATCTGAGTGAACTGCGTCCTATTTTCATCGAGAAGCCGGCAAAGATAGCATAAAGAAAAGTGAATGTGAATGCACGTTAAGTATTAAATGACCTTTTAAGTGTCGCGGTCTTATCCGGATTTAAAAATGTACTTCTAACGCCTTTCCGTCCGTTAATTCGGATTTTTCCTTTTCTAAATTGCCGAAGAAACCAGACCAACGGGTAAGTTGAAACCTTAGGATTTCACTACGTCGTTGCTAATTGCCACCATTTTGTTTCAGGTTTTTTCTTACCATCATTTTTTTTAACACAGTTTTTTCCCCCATAAATATTTTCTCTCTCCACTTAATTTTTTATCATATATTCTCTCTACTGTATATTTCATAGTTTCTACATTCTTAACTGAACGAAACCCGTTAATTTTTTGCATCCTAACCCTGTCGGTTACATTTTCATAGTACTAAATGATGTCCACTTTCACGAAGTCCTGATAATCAGTCCTCATGCTTCTTAGAAATGTCTCTTCTATTCTTCCCAATCTGTGAGCGTCCGGATTTAAATAATTGACAACCTTTCACTTCTGTGAAGATATGGAATAACCAGTCTTCACCGAGATATCTCTTCTATTCTTCCAATCTGTGAGAGTCCGGATTTAAATACTAGACAACCCTTCATTTCTATGAAGATATGGCTTAGCCTTTCTTCATCAGAATATCTCTTCTATTCTACCCTCTGTCCTATCCAATCTGTGAGCGTCCGGATTTAAAGAATAGACACCCCTTTGATTCTAAGAAGATATGGATTAGCAAGGGGAGCAAGGGGGAATTGGAGCCTACTAAGGAGAATATGAAGTAAAAATAACAAATTGTCCTAATCATGTATTATTATGACTTTAAATCAGTCCTTTGGTTACATAACTATAATACTGTTGCAATTTAAACTCAAAGATTTAAAGGTAACTTATAAAAAAATATATTTTTATAAAAAACACCTTTGGCTCCAATTACCCCACCTGTCGGGTAATGAGAGCCAAAAATTGTCCATATGGGTAATGGGAGCCATTTCTTTTATTTTAGGTCTTACAATCCCTTTAGTGTCATGATTACAAAAAATGCTAAACATATACGAGTACTAGAGTAACAAACATTTAAACAATGAAAAATTGAACAAATCTACCTATTCTATCAATCTAAGCAAAAACCACAAATATAGTATTTCGGGTCGTCACAACCTGAGCACTCAGAATGAGCCCAGTTACCACAGCTTCTGCAACGATACCATAGTTCGTTATTTTTTCCAACGTCTGAACAAATAATGCACTCATTTTGTTCATCTGAGTACTCAGACTCATCGTCACAAATTGCAGGCTGATCAACAGAAGACTCATCAGTCGAACTATTATCCCGGAATATATTTCTAGTAGCTTTATTTAATTTTTTTTAGTTGTTTTATTCTTGATCTTTGGTTTGGTATTCTTTTCTTTATTCTTTTTAATCTTTTTTGTTTTAACTGCTTTATTCTCCTTTTCGATTCGTTTGTTCTTTTTTTCTTCAAATATATCCTTCATGGGGTTACTGGTCAGGATTTCCGAATGCTGTTTGTTTCTGGAGGCCTTTGTGGGATTAGTGTTCATTTGTGGTCGTGGACTCAATTCACTAAGGACACTAATAACGCTTGTAGATGCCTGTTGGGAATCTATTGTTCGAGAAGTCTGCTGCGGTGGTGGTGGTTGAGGAAGCTCGGATTGACGTGATGTAACTGTAGCTGTCGGCTGTGGAACGGAAAGATTATTAAGCTCATCAGTAGTAGCAGTGGTAGTGTTGTTTGCCTCTACAGGCGCAATAAAATCCTCATCAGAAAACACTGTTGGATCCATAGGATCCAACAGTGTCGTTTTAAAGCCAGATATTCCCTTTTCTAAAGATGCGACTTTTGAATATGCTTTGTTGAACAATCCGGCAATTTCATAAGGAGTTATTTTGACTAAATTTCGTGTCTTCAAATACAAGTCACACTCCCTGCTATATGCTGTCTTGAGTGGTCCAAAGAAAGTCACATCTAGAGGTTGTAGGCGATGCGACGAGTGCGGTGGGATGCTCAACATAGTTATGTGATTCTTTTTGGCCATTTCCCATGCTTCCAATGTAGCGTGGCTGTTGTGATTGTCCATTATTAGCAGGATCGGTTTATCAGAAGAAGGACTTGTAAACTTAATAAAATGTTTTAACCAAGTTAGGAATATTTGTTCATTTGTCCACCCGTTATGTGAACAAGTATATACAGCTTCCGGAGGTCCATCACGTTCCAACTGGGGTGAGTGGCGCTGTCGGGGAAAAATGAACAGTGGTGGTACAGAAGTTCCACAGGCACTCATCGCACAAATTACTGTCACATTTTTGCCTCTCCCATGATGTGACTGCGCCAACACGTTTCTGTCCTTTAGGGGCTATTATCTTTTCTGGTTCGTGGACAGTGGAAAACCCAGTTTCGTCCATATTATATACAGGGTGATCCATTAAGGGCGGCGAGCGGCTGTATATCCAAAACCATACATGCTACAACTTTAGGGTAAAAATTTTATTAGGAAACATGACCAAAAAAATTCACTGGAAAATATTTTTAAGTTCCTAATTCTACCGCTTGGGGGCGTAGTCGCTATGCTATGATACAAAATCCTCACTTTCTACTAATATCTTCGATGCAATGTAGGTCACAAATTAACTTTTTATAATATCTGTACTATCCTCTATAAATTTTGTAATAACAATTTTTTCGTAGTTAGCATGGTTACGATGTGGGGAAGGGTAACTATTAGAAATACTTAAAGGGCTGTAACTTCGGTTTGCGTTAACCAAATGTAACAAACTATGGCTTGTTTTAAAGAACTTTTTATCCTAATTAAATATTTTTATAAATAATTTTAAAATTACTTTGTGCGGTTGATAAAAGAGGGCGCTTTTAAAAAAATATATTTCTAGCTTCGATTTCTTAAAAAATTTAAATGCAACCATTCATCCATTTTTAATATGTTTTGTGGTTTGTTAGTTACTAAAGATAACTGCAAAAACCGGAGGTCGTTTTCTCTTGTCTTTTAAAAGTTATCGCAAAAATAGTGGGAGAGTGTAATTTTCCTTTATTAAAACGTTGCTATCCTACAAAAATAGCATTTTTCGGCTATATTTACTCATTTTCAGCTTTTTTTAAAATTAAATTATGGAATTTTCTTTTAGTTTTTTTTAACTAAAAAATGCAATAACAATCCAAATGTTGCATTTATCGCCAAGGCGGCCTTGGACAATAACGAAATAAGAAAAAAAAATAAATAAAATAATTTATGTAATTAAAAACAACTTATTTTAAATATTCAAATTGTTTTCCATCGTTTCAAATGCAACAATTAAGTCGTCTTCTTGTAGAAATTACGGCTGCTTCTACTTCAGCCTGAGATAAACTATTCAAAGCATTTCCAATTCGAATAACCATGTCTTCTCTAGTAGTTGGTCGGACTTTGTAAACAATGTCTTTAACTCTGCCCCATAAATAATAATCCAAACAGGTTAAGTCGGTGGACCTCGCCGGCCAGGGAAATGCACTTCCCCTGCCAATCCATCCGTCGGGAAAATGTTCGTCAAGAAAATTGCGTACCACAAGTAAATAATGAGCGGGGCACCCATCGAGCTGCAACCACATGCTTCTTACATTTAAAGGAACATTTTCCAGTAATCCTGGCAAATCATATAGTAAAAAATTTAGGTACATTTCACCTGTTAAGATACCTTCAAAAATATGCGGTCCGATAATCATTCCGTTTATAACACCACACCAAACATTAACTATCCATCGATGTTGATTATCAAGTTCACGCATCCAGTGTGGGTTGGTCTCTGACCAATAGTGTATGTTGTGCAGGTTTACTATCCCAGTGTTAGTAAATGAGGCCTCATCTGTCCATAACATTTGAGAAAAAAATTGGGGATTATCTCTAATCATATTTTTTAGCCAATAGCAATAGTTTAATCTATTGTCAAAATCAGCAACACTTAGGGCTTGATGTAGCACTACATGGTACGGATGTAATTTCTTGTCCACAAGGATTCTTTGTACTGTACCGTAAGAAATTCCTAAATCTCTGACAATTTCTCTTATACTAATATGGGTTTCTGCGTGAACATATGCCAGTACATTAATAACGTTATCCTCTGTTTTTGCAGGGCGGCGTCTTCTTAAGGAGAGAACTGGCTGAACACGACCATGTTGTCTTAAGCGGCGAGCTTAACGTTGAAAAACTTTTCTGGAATGGTGAACTTATGAGGATAACGCATAGCGTATTCTCTCGAAACCAAAACTGCGTTTTCAAACAATTGAAAACAAATGGCTAACATATCGTAGGCTTCTTCATTTGTAAAAGGCATTGTTCCTTAAAAAAATATCACTTATCTCACAAGAATAGCCTTAATTGTCACGACAATAACAGAAACTGTCAAATTATATAATTTTAGACGGAATGACAAGGTAATTCTTTTGTTTTATTTCGTAATTGTCCATGGCCGCCTTGGCAATAAATGTACATTTAGATTATTATTGCATTTTTTAGATAAATAACTAAAATAAAAAACAAAATAACATAATTTATCTAAAAAAAAGCTGAAAATGAGTAAACATAGCCAAAAACGGCTATGTTTGTAGGATTCCAACTTTTTTATAAAGGAAAATAGCAAAACTTTGGTAAAAGCCAAAGTGGAATTACACTCTTCCACTATTCTTGCGATAACTTTTAAAAGACAAGAGAAAACGACCTCCGGTTTTTGCAGTTATCTTTAGTAACTAATGAACTACAAAATATATTAAAAATGGATGAATGGTTGCATTTAAATTTTTTAAGAAATCGAAGCTAGAAATATATTTTTTTAAAAGCGCCCTCTTTTATCAACCGTACAAAGTGATTTTAAAATTATTTATAAAAATATTTAATTAGGATAAAAAGTTCTTTAAAACAAGCCATAGTTTGTTACATTTGGTTAACGCAAACCGAAGTTACAGCCCTTTAAGTATTTTTAATTGCTACCCTTCCCCACACCGTTACCATGGTAACTACGAAAAAATTGTTATTACAAAATTTATAGAGGATAGTACAGATATTATAAAAAGTTAATTTGTGACCTACATTGCATCGAAGATATTAGTAGAAAGTGAGGATTTTGTATCATAGCATAGCGACTACGCCCCCAAGCGGTAGAATTAGGAACTTAAAAATATTTTCCAGTCATGTTTCTTAATAAATTTTTTACCCTAAAGGTGTAGCATGTATGGTTTTGGATATACAGCCGCTCGCCACCCTTAATGGATCACCCTGTATATTATGAGGCTGAAACTTGAATTTTGTCATTACTGAATCAAGGTTGTTAAAAAACCGACTCACTTCGGTTTTGTTAAAACCAAGGACTCTATTAATACTAGTCGCTTCCGGTTTTCTAATACTCAACTCGGGGTGTCGGTTCATAAATCCCTGCAACCAATCTTTGCCCGCAGTTTTATTTTCGGTGTCAAACCTCTTCTCAACACCAAATATCTCAGCCATGTTAAAGCACACCTTACGAAACTGGCTCCTAGTTAGACCGTAGAACATATTAGACATCTTAAGTGGATGGTCAACAAGGATCATTTCTTGTTCATTGGTGAATACAGGTTTCCTTCCGAGCCTCGGAGGACGATTATAAGTGTCATCTTTGGCAATTGCTGCTCTGTATCGCTTCTTTAAAGTACTATAAGGTATATTTGACTGCTGTGCCACTTTACGTACAGATATGCCTTCAGGGATTTTTTGGCGAGATAAACGGTTTTAAATTTTGGAGCGGTATCTGATACCGGTGCGTTTTCGCGACTAAGCGGTCTTTCAAATGACGCCATTGCTGATGTCATCGTTTTAAAAACGGTCTTTTAATTTATTCAACAAGGTGCAAGTTGTTGATAAAAAGCCATCACCGGTTAAATTTGACATTAAGAGCCAAATTCGCCATTTTTCAACGTACTTAGCCCAAAAAAAAAAGACTTATGGAGTCCTGTGCAGTGATCTAGTCCTGTGTCTGTGCCTGTGCCAAAAATGCACCCACAAAAATGAAAAATGAACAGTACGGGCAAATTGCTCCAGAAAGAGAAGCTAACAATCCATTAGAGAGAGGCAGAGAAAATGAACAGTATGAATACTCGGTCAACTTTAGAGGCAGGGATGGGCGCCCGCAGGGAGGGGCCAGGGCCCCCCTGAGATTGTGATCCTTTTTAATTATTAATAGTAAAATCTTTAAAAACATATATATTTTTTATTTTACCCCGCCTGAGAAAAAAGTCTGCGGGCGCATAAAGCTGGTAACAGGTTTGGCTACTGGCATGGAGTTGCTAAACGGTAAGTAAAGTAAACAGTCAAATTAATTATTAATAAATAAAATGACACGTTTTGTTATTTTATATATTATTTAACTTCAATTTGTTTTGCATGTTTTTTTTTGAGTTAATAATTGTGCCTTGTGTGCTGCTAGTAATTATATTATTACATTGCAGTCAGTAAACACTAGTCAGTCTAGTACAATAAAACAAAACCAACAAACGAGAAATAAAACTTGACAGATGGTTTTATAAACAAATGAAAAAACCGTGTCATTTTGGCGATTTACAAAAACCGCTTGATTATGACGTCATTATTAAAAGACCGCAGCGGTCATTTACATATAACCGTTTATCTCGCCAAAAAATCCCTTTCATCTTGTATAAGTTTTATTGCACTTTCTAATGAAGTCGTCGTCCAACCAGCCTTTGAAGTCGTTCGTTTCCTATTTCTAGGCATCTGGAACAATGAAAATCATGTATTTTAGTAAAAGAGATGTGACATATCTAGAAGGGTAATGAGAGCCGTAGTGGGGTAATGGGAGCCACCTAGGCTCCAATTACCCGAAAATCCACCATTTTGAAAGTCGTAAAAATAACCAGAACAAACTATTTTATACCTCGGTTCTTAAACTTGTTCCCAAAAACACATGCATCTGGCTATAGAATGGACACAAAATACAATAAAATTAAACTACTTACCGTGATATCAAAAAATCGTAATTCATGTAAGCGCCGAGCATAAAACAGACTTCCGCTTGTCACGAGCGTACGCGTGCTACTGAGCATCTGGCGGGGATCGACTGACTTAGCCGGACAATGACGGACACTTTCGGGTTGTTTTCGAGTGATTTGAGCCTTAGTAGGTATACTATTTGTAGTTGCTCCTATTGTCCGCCGGCTCCCATTACCCCTTGCTCCCCTAATTTTTATTTTTATTATTTGTATTATTGTTATATGTCAAACTTTAAACCTTCTCATAGAAGTACCGAAATAAATCCATTTAAACCCAGAGCATCTAGATCTAGAAGTCCAACATCAGCACCTGTAGAAGGAAAGAAATTCACATTTGAGTTACCAATCGAGAACCTTACAATTATTGAAAAAGACATTCCTGCAACCCCTTCTAACCCCGACCAACCCAAAGAAACAAACGAAACTCAACCAACCCCTATAAGTCAAAAAGACCTAGAACATCCTCAAGAAAATCCTATACTATCATTAGAGCAAAACAAACTACCCTACACACCATTCTGCCATCCCCTAAAATACTACAAACTCGCACGCACAAACAGACGTTGTACAAAAACTAAATAAACGGGTACAAACAGGTACAAACAGCAATAAAAACCAAACAAACGTAAATACAAAACCTAAACAAGGTACTAACATGGCAAATACAACCTTGCAAAATGCATTCGCAGAAACAAAAACCCGACAACTCCAAAATTCATTTCGCCACCTTTTGACCCGAGTTTAGACTCCCCAGTAACTTTTCTAGCAAAATACGATAGAACAGCAAATTGTAATGGCTGGAGCGATGCGTATAAAATATCGTATCTAGGAAATTTTCTGGAATGTCCTGCAAATTATTGGTATGTAGAATATACGGATAAACCCGCAAATAAAGATAACAATTGGCAAAAAATAAGACAAGACTTTATAAAAGAATTTAGCGGCGAACAACCTATGCGGAAATTAAAATTTAGATTAAATACGAGGAAGTAACAAGACAGCGAAGACATTAAAAAATACTACTACGACTTATTAACTATAGCTCGCGAGGTAGATCCAAAAATGGGCTTCGAAACATTTAGGGACCATTTCGAAAACGGATTACACTCGTCGTTTTACGAAACTTATTACCTTATGAGTACGGCTAACATGGACTTCGACCAATTAAAAACACTTACACTAAAACTAAGCGAAATAAGAGAACGTGCACTAGTCGACAGGATGACGTCCCAGACTTCACTCCTGTCAATTACACAATCCAATCAACCGGACCAGGGAATACCAAAGTTTAGACCCTTGGGAGAAGTAGGTGGTCGGAGGGGAAATAGTCAAAATAACCCGCCTCCAAGATATTCACGAAACGACAATCGATACGGTGAAAGGCCAGAAAGGGGCTATAGCCGAGGATCCAGTTTTAGTGCCCAACGAGACACTCAGAGAGGCAATTATCGTGGTTGGCAACGGGGCCAATATCGACTCCAAAACAACCAACGTTTCAGCAGGGAACGAAGTAATAGTAGAGAAAGGGATAGAAACAATTTACCCAATACTAGGTGTAGTGATGGCAGGCCACGGTGTAGTAATTGCAACCGCTGTGGTCACTACACATGTGACAACAATGGCAACAGTCAACAAGACAGAAGAGTTTCATTTTTTAGGTCAAACTCCCCAAACGACAACGGACGACTCAATTAAGAGGCCCTGATGAGGTCGTCCTGCACTCTATGGGCCTTAATCAAAATATTTTAAAAGTTAAAGGCTGTGTTAATAGTAGCCTAAATGTAGATATTATATTAGATACAGGGGCCAGTCAATGCGTTGTAAATAAAACTCTAGCGTTAGAAATAAATCCGTTAGAAAACAAAATAAATTTAGTAACAGCAGGGGGAAATAAAGTTTCACCAGTAGGAAAAACCAATGTCCGAATAAGACTAGGAAAATTAGCAGGGTATGTCTCGGCCCTAGTAGTAGAAAACCTTTCTAAACCCTTAATCCTGGGGACAGACTTTTTAGCAAAACATAAAGCCAAAATAGACTTCGGTCAAAAAACTGTACGACTATACAATAAGGGAATACAAACTACCTTGTTTTTCCAAAATAACAGTGAAGAGCCCGAACAACAACCACATGCAAGAACTAATGAACAGGAAGACACTTTCCATCTATTTGTTATCGAAGAGGAAGACAATGAGGAAAATATATATAAGATAACCGCCAAAGAGGACTATATTCTAGTGCCTCATGTACAAACAAGAATTAAACTGGACACCCAACTAGAACCCTTAAATAATGAAATACTAGAAAAAATGGTATTTGAGGAAAATGACAAGTTCTTAAGGCCAAAGGGGATGATTCTACTGAACCTGCCTCACTTGTCACAAAATAATTTAATACTAGATGCAGTGACAAGAAGTCACAACTATATTAAAATTTTTTAAGGGTCAACGTTAGGACACTTAAAAACAACTTCAAAATATAACCTATCGGAAATACCTCTCCTATATGTGGAAGAGGAGGAAAGTGACCAGGATAAAGTGACCATTACCGATCACAAAATTGGCCACATAAATGACAAAGACATTAAGAAAACACTGGAAAAACAATTAGACGAAGATGTATTCTCTAAATCACCAAAGTACATGGGAAAGACTGACTTAGCAGAACATAGCATAGACGTAGGAAACGCCCAACCGATAAAGACCAAAGCATACAGAGTGTCACAAAAAGAAAGGGAGATAATTGATCAACAAATAGAGGAAATGGCAAAATACAATATAATTCGCCCTAGTAACTCCCCATGGTCAAGTCCAGTCGTGCTAGTAAAGAAGAAAACGAGTGAAAAGAGATTCTTTGTAGATTACAGAAAAATTAACGCAGTGACCAGAAAATCGGCATACAATATCCCCAATATCGGCGACATTCTAACTTACTTGGGTAACGCAAAATATTTTTCATCCTTAGACATGTTCTCCGGTTTTTGGCAAGTACAAATTAAAGAGGAGTCCAAACCGTATACGGCATTTCAAGCCCAAGGTCATGAACTCTGGGAATTTAATTATATGAGTTTTGGACTGTGCAATGCCCCGGCTACCTTTCAACAGTTAGCCGATAGAGTATTTCGAGACTTGAAATGGAAAGAAATTTTAATATATATGGACGATATAATAATTTTCTCTGAAACTATGGAAGAACACTTAGAAAAACTTAAAAAGGTGTTTGATCGCCTTCGAGAAGCCGGCTTAACCCTAAAGCCAAGTAAGTGCGAATATATAAAAGAAATAATTGATCTCTTAGGGTATACAGTTTCAAAAGATGGTATCCTGCCAGATGAACGAAAACTGGTAGCCATCAAGGAGTTTCCAGAACCAAAATCTATTAAAGACATAGGTACAAAGCTTTATAGGCCTCTGCAGTTACTATAGAAAATTTATCAAAAATTTTTCAATAGTTGTCCACCCCTTACATCAGGCTACAAGAAAAGAAAAAGGCTTTGCTTGGAATGACGAACAAAAAGATGCATTTAAAATGCTCAAAGAAAAACTCTACACCGCCCCAGTCCTGGCCCATTATAACCCCAAAAAGGGCTGTGAACTGAGATAGTAGACGGAAGCCTAATTGGTATCGGAGCAATCCTCCTACAGGAAGGAGACGACGCCCAACTACACCCAGTTGCATACGCAAGTAGAAGTCTTTCAAAATCAGAAAAGAACTACACAATAACAGAGATCGAAGGACTAGCGGCAATATGGGGCCTAACCTACTTGAGACACCTAATTTACGGAAAACCAGTGCGGATAGTTACAGATCATCATGCTCTCTGTTGGCTAAAATCTTTAAAAGACCCAACGGGAAGGTTAGCAAGATGGTCCATAAAATTATCCGAATTCGACTACGTAATAGTCCATAAAAGTGGTGTAGCACACCGAGATGCGGACTGCATCAGCAGATGCCCAGTGCTAGAATCCGATGATGAAGAGATAAACGAAGTCCCAACATTTCTCATAGAGTCAGAGGATATAACAAAGCTCCAACAAAAGGACCCGGACCTAATGACAATCATTAAAGCTATAGAAAATCCGGATGATACGCCTATAGGTATCCGCAGACGTGCAAAAAATTATAGATTAATTAACGATATTTTGTATAAGGTTAATAGTAGTCTCGAGGGCAGAGAAAATTTACTTGTGATTCCAAAAAAGTTAATTGCAGAAATTATCTACAGCAATCACTCTGAGCCACTGAGTGGACATCTAGGAACTACTAAAACTATCTATAAAATTAAAAATAGGTTTTATTGGGACGGTTTGCAAAACGATGTAGAGAAATTTATTAAGGGCTGCCCAGATTGCCAAGCAAGAAAAGGGCAACAAAATAGAAAACCTGTAGGTCTTCTACAGCCTATTCCGGCGGGTACGCTTTTTGAAAGAATAGGAATAGACAATTAGACATGTTGGGTCCATTCGGAAGAAGCAAATCCAACAACACCATCATAGTCGTGGCTACAGACTACGCCACACGCTGGGCAGAAACGAAGGCACTACCGAATGGAAAAGCAGGCCCTGTAGCAAAATTTCTAGTACAGCAAATAATAACAAGACACGGAGCTCCGAAATACCTACTGAGTGGCAGAGGAAAAGTGTTTCAGTCAGAGCTAGTAACAGAAGTTCTGAAGCAGGTAGGGACAATAAAGCAGTTCACGACTGCATACCACCCAAGTACTTACTAACGGCTTGACTGAAAGATTCAATAAAACATTGGCAGATATGCTTGCCATGTATACAAATACAAATCAAAGCAATTGGGATGAATTTTTAAATCATGTCACATTTGCCTATAACACAAGTAGGCAAGACACAACAAAATTTTCTCCATTCATGCTGGTATATGGTAGGGAGCCAATCCTACCGACGGAAGCCAACATGATTCCTTCTACGGACCACCCTGATACCCACAGTATAAGGGAAAATGCCTTAGCAGTAAGAAACAAGGCTGTGGAGAACATTTTACGAAAACAGAAAATAGACAAACTAAGATATGACACAAAACACAGACATGTAGAATACAACGAGGGAGATCTAGTAAAGGTGTTTACTCCTGTAAGAAAAGTGGGTAGAAGTGAAAAGCTTCTGTTAAGATGGTTTGGCCCATATTATGTAACAAAAAAGGTCTCGGACGTAGACTATGAAATTCAAAAGGGCAGATCAAAAAATTCAAAGAAAGATGTCGTACATGTTAGTCGTATTCTCCCGTAGGTACTATGACCCCTGGACACCCATACCCACCCCCGAAACGTAAATAATTTATTAATCACAACCCAAGCTGTTAAAATAAACACAATTATTTATAACATTTGCATTAAGCAAAGCAGATAACTACACAATGTAAGTTATTGAAAGTACATCTTAACTTAATTAATTAATTACCTCTATGATGATGATAACTTGACAAATTCAAGTAGAATTGTATTTAAAAAATAATGCTTAATACAAAAAATAAAATAAAAAAGAGGTCTTTACCAATTTTTCTTTAGGTATTAATATAAGGTAATAATAACAGTTAGGTACTAAGACAAAAATATACATATTATAAAGTAGGATATCCGGGAATGTATATTTACAATTTTAAACTTAGATACATACACGTAGATTAAAAGAAATACATATTCAATAAAAATACAAAGGTTTCAAGAAAAATATTTTTTTCTAAAAAGGTTCAGATATGCTAGGTACAGCTGGTCAAAAGACAATTGGACCAGTACCTACATAAAATATTTACGAAACCAATGCTCACTTATTAGATACAGGACTTTTTATATAAATAATAAATTTTCTTTATCAGATTGCCAATAATAGCGTTAATAAATGGAGGACAGACTGCAAAGTACGAAGCATATAGCGTGGAAGTCAGTGCAGGAGCGTTTTGGAAGCCCCTTCCAGAAGCAATAGCGTACGACGCCACGATTCCAACAACATATAAAACTGAATGGACAGAGGACAACCTCACAGAGACTAAACAATTGAATACAATATGCAGGAGCCAAACTACAAAAAGCGAAGAATGCATAATTAACCACCACATTAATGAGTAAAGTTTGACAAATGGGGGTAATTCCAGAGACGGCTTCTAACCTAGTTGGAAATAAAATTAGGAGTCGATTTGAAAATAAAATACAAATATTTATTTACCCACATTGTGTTATTTGAAAGTGCAAGATACGAAAATATCATACAGGGTGTCTGAAAAGTCTTAGCATGGGCAAATATCTTTACTATTAATAAAGATAGCGACACCAAATTTTAGTTGTACCTTATTGGTTGATAAATCTACGTTTTTATGTAATTTGACTTTTTCAACCCCCTTGGGGGGTTACGCTAGGGAGTTGAGGTCGAAAATTTTGAATGCAAACCTATGCCGTGTGGCCTCTTCGTTTAAAAATCTTCAAAAAAGAAACATTGTTTTAGTATTTTAGTATTTATTTATTATTGTAATTCATTTTTAAATGGCAAGCCTATAAAAATTATAACTCGTAAATTGTATAATCGGTCGGGGCAAAAGTCGACCATTAGTCGACCTTTTGTGCCATACAGCACAAGTCGGCGCTGCTATTTTTTGTTTTGTGGGGCACTTTTTTCTAACTTTTCTCCAACTTTACTTCTTCATTTGTCGTTGTTATATGTTTTGTTTTTTGACATCTGCGCAGTAGACCAAAATGCGTACCACGCGCAAACCGAGCGTGCTAGACATGCGTACGCAAGTTCAGGAGATGTACTTGGGTGTCTACATTCGAACCTATTCACTTGTAAGAATATATCCCCAATAGTTAAGGTACCACTACGTAGTTAACTGTATAACTTTTTCCCAAGGTTTTTTCGACTTTATTTTTCGTTTTTTGCCATGTGCGCAGTAGACCAAAATACGTACCACGCGCAAACCGAGCGTGCTGGACATGCGCACGGACTTTTAGGAGATGGACTTTGGTGTCTACATTTGAACCCATTCACTTTTAAGAATCTATCTCCAGTAGTTAAGGTACCACTGCGTATTTAACTTTATAACGTTTTTCCCAAGTTTTTTCGATTTTATTTTTCTTTTTTTGCTATCTGCGCGGTGGCAAATAACGAAAAATACAGTCGAAAAAAACTTGGGGAAAAAGTTTTACCATTGATCAAAATGCGTACCACGCGCAAACCAAGAGGGCTAGACAGTCGCACGAAATTTCAGGGGATGTACTTTGTTGTCTAAATTCGCAGTGGTACCTTAACTACTGGAGATATATTCTTAAAAGTGAATGGGTTCAAATGTAGACACCAAAGTCCATCTCCTGAAATTCCGTGCGCATGTCTAGCACGCTCGGTTTGCGCGTGGTACGCATTTTGGTCTACTGCGCACATGGCAAAAACTGAAAAATAAAGTCGAAAAAAACTTGGGAACAAAGTTATAAAGTTAAATACGTAGTGGTACCTTAACTACTGGAGATATATTCTGAAAAATGAATGGGTTCAAATGTAGACACCAAAGTCCAACTCCTGAAATTCCGTGCGCATGTCTAGCACGCTCGGTTTGCGCGTGGTACGCATTTTGGTCTACTGCGCAGATGTCAAAAACAAAACATATAAAAACGACAAATGAAGAAGTAAAGTTGGAAAAAAGTTAGAAAAAAGTGCCCTACACAACAAAAAATAGCAGCGCCGACTTGTACTGTTTGGCACAAGTGGCCGACTAATGGTCGACTTGTGCCCCGCCCGATTATACGATTTACGAGTTATAATTTTTTTAGGCTTGCCATTTAAAAATGAATTACAATAATAAATAAATACTAAAATACTAAAACAATGTTTCTTTTTTGAAGACTTTTAAACGAAGAGGCCACACGGCATAGGTTTGCATCCAAACTTTTGGACCTCAACTCGCTAGCGTAACCCCCCAAGGGGGTTGAAAGAGTCAAATTACGTAAAAAAGTAGATTTACTAACCAATAAGGTACACCTAAAATTTGGTGTTGCTATCTTTATTAATAGTAAAGATATTTGCCCATGCTAAGACTTTTCAGACACCCTGTATGATATTTTCGTATCTCGCACTTTCAAATAACACAATGTGGGTAAATAAATATTTGTATTTTATTTTCAAATCGAATCCTAATTTTATTTCCAACTAGGTTAGAAGCCGTCTCTGGAATTACCCCCATTTGTTAAACTCTATTAATGAGCTAGGGAAATCTTTTGCAAAAGAACTTGAATTCTTGGAACAAGGATGGAGCATATCCTCAATGCAAATCAACAAGCAAAGTAGAAGAAGGCGAGCGTTAGATTTCATTGGCAAAGGATTTTCATGGTGTTGTGGTTTGGTCACCCAAGAGAAATTTAATTTAGTTGCTGAAAACCAGGAACAAGTGAGAAAACAATTAAATTCCATCGGTCAAGGACTTTCCAAGACAATAAGAGAAATAAGTGAAAACTCAAAACACTTTGAAGAATATGCAAAGTCTCTAAAAAATACTTTTGGGTAAACAGAAGATAGGCTTAAAATGATAGAACAGCAGACAAACGATTTACAGAACAGAATATTCAAGTCAGTGGACCACCAGGAATCAATGATCCTAACCTCACTGTACAACGAATACTTAAATCTTAAACGGACCATACTGCTTACTAGGACTATACGAAGACATACAATAATAGACTCATGCAAACATCACAAAATTCCTTCGTCAATTATTCACCCTGCAGTACTCAAAAAGGACTTGGGAAGATTGGAAGAAGAAATTAGAGGATCGAATCAGGAACTGGCCATTCCTGTTACCGAAATCTCTAAGTACTTCGAACTCCCTATAGTAGATTGTTCATTCACAGATTCAAATATTTTCATTCATGTCAAAATTCCTATCGTTAAAAATAGAAAGCAGTGGGAACTTTATGAATTAGTAACTACCCCATTTGCATGGTTTAACGAAACATATTCTATACCTCATCAAACATTATTTTTAGCAGTATCTACTCTGACCCTTACACTCAGAGGCATCATATTCGACAAATTTTCGGGACTGGACTTCACCAGTGCCAACCTTACCATAACAAACTATGTTATATTCCGAATTCCGAGGTTTTCAGCGGACTCTATACAAGGTCCCGAATGTGCCAAGAAACTTTATGAAGGTACTACAGTTCAAGAACTGAGTCACTCTTGCCCCATGAACTGTCACTCTGCAACATCCATGATAATTTCAGAGATATATGATGAGAGTTACGTAGTAACTCACCCAAAAAATAACACCTTTATTTCTTGTGACGAAGCCAAACATAAAATTAAAGAGACACACAAACATCAGGGTTCAATCAAAATTCATTTACCTTGCAACTGCAAACTTTATTCAGGGGAAGAAATTATTATTCCAAACAGATTTCCTTGTCCCGACAGAATGACAAGTGAAGTCAAAGTAATACACATTATTCCCGCCATATGGTCTAATTTACAATCGTTCATTCTTAACCCAAAATTACAACATAATTTACCTACATACAAAGATATTCATGAATGTTTAAATACTAACGGACTTCAAAAATACCCCATTTAAATTTAACATCTACTGACAGTACACTTAAAAACATCCTCGATTCAATTAAAGATGTTTATCCCACAATAACTTCATATAGTGAAACTTACGGGCATCATAGCAACTCACTCTTTTTAGTGTGGAACATAGTCCTTTCCCTCACAGTTGCATACCTCTTCGTTAGCCACAACAGACTCCTGCTAACAGCGCCTGCAATTCCTGCTGTACAAGCAGAAACTCCCAACTCCCCTGTGGCTCACGATATCCTCTTTGGACTTCTTTGCACATGCCTAGCAATCGTCCTGCTCTATTTAACTTATCGTCTGATATTGAAGTGTTTCTGCAAACGAAAAAATAAAACTAATAATAATATTACCCCTACACAAATGGAAGAAGGAATAGGACTATCTACACTTCCCTCGATGTCAGGGGAGAGACATAATAAACGATATACCCTGGAAATACTTGGAGAGGAAAACCTTCTATCACTGTCTCCTGGGGAAAAAGTTAATGCACGAATTCATATATATATATATATATATATATATATATATATATATATATATATATATATATATATATATACATATGCGGCAACGTCGTACGGAGAGTGTCACGCTGTCGTATCGTGTTCGAAATATTTTGAAATTCGTGCATTTTATCGAAAAATAATTAGTTTGCTTGATGAAAACCAATGCAATTATCAAACATCTATGAACGGACGAAAAAATCTGATGTGTTTTGTGCGATTGTCGCCTATTAACCAAAAAATTGTGCTACGAAAACCGGCGTTTTTGCTGTGATCGGTTTGGCGGAGTTGCCAGAATGTCGAGTTCTCGGGACACTTGTTTTGCTTGTGAAGACAATTTTATTGTCAACAATAAAATAATTCATTGTGCTTTCTGTGGAAAGTCATTCCATAATATGTGCGTCAAAATGAAAGATAATGTATCGAGGGCAGTGATGGAATGCAAGAACATCATGTGGTTCTGCGATAAATGTGTTGAAATTGTGGCCCAAAATATCATGGTGGTAGAAAAAATGAGTGAAATAGAAAAACAAACCAACGCTGTAATGAGGGCAATAAAAGAGCTAAGGTATGAAAACCCCCCAAAAAGAGCTTGGATGAGCCAGTAAACTATGCAAAGGCGTTAAAGCAGGGTGTGGTGGTCATCAAGCCTACAAAAGAATGTGAAAGCAAGGAGACAAGGAAGATCATTAAGCAGCAGGTTAATCCTGCAGAGCTTGGCATTGGAATTACAGCTATGAAGGAAGCTCGGGAGGGAGCTGTGGTTATACAGTGCCGGAACGAGCTGGAAGCAAGGAAGTTACACGCTAACCTTGAACCCAAGATTAGACAAAATTTTGTAACCACTATCCCAAGTAAAAAAAAACCCCGAATTAAAATAGTGGGTATTGAAGAACACTATAATGAGCAAGAACTTATACAAAAGCTTAAACAACAAAATCAAAATATCATAACCTCAGAAAGCCAAATAAAACTGGTTGTAATAAAAAAAATGATAAAGACTTTTCTTGCTATTGTTGAATGTGACGCAAACACATTTGAGAGAGTGTTACATGAAGGAGAAAACAGATTGTTTCTAGGCTGTAGATCATGTAGGTGCTTCGAATACATAGGCATAATGAGGTGCTACAACTGCAACCAATATAACCACACAGCGAAGGAGTGTAAAAACCAGAGATCTTGTGGAGTCTGTGACAGCAAATCCCATGAAACCAAAGACTGTGATAAAAGCAACCCCGAATGTGTTAATTGTAAATTAAGTAACAATAAATATAAATTGAACCTAGATGTAAATCATGGAGTGTATGATATTAAATGTCCAACATATATTTGGCTTCAGGAAAAGGAGAAACAAAGGATTGAATACGGCTCGGACAAATAGCAATCCAAGTATATAATGTCTAACAATAATTCTGAAAACCAACAAACCCTAACAATTATTCATCAGAACATTCAATCTCTTAGACATAAAACCCTGGAAATAGACTGCTTCCTGGATGGACTGGTCTGTAAACCCCAAGTCTTACTTCTTAGTGAGCACTGGCTGGAACAAAATGAGGCCCCTTTCATCAAACTTGATGGGTACAGGCTCGTGTCTCTCTATGTAAGGAGAGATATGAAGCATGGGGGTGTTTGCATCTACTGTGATGAAAACAGTGCTTTTAAGGACGAAAAAACCGTCTGTGATATAAGTGTTGAAGGTGACATTGAGCTTGCTGCTGCCGTTGAGGATACCATGAAGATTGTTATAGTGTGTTTGTACCGTCGAGGAACTGGAACATATCAGATTTTTCTAGAGAAACTCGAGCAGGTTTTAGATTTCTTATCCAGCAAGTACTCAAAATATAAAGTAATTTTAGCAGGTGACTTTAATCTAAATTTTTTTAATAATCAAGATAATCATAACAAGCAACTATTAGATCTTTGTAATGCTTATAACCTACATCAATGTATTTTTAAGGCTACACGTGAAACTAAAGAGTCGGCCACTTTAATTGACAACATATTTTGTAATTTTGAACAAAACTTCACAAGTTATGTGTTAAACTCTGCACTCTCAGACCACCATGCACAGGTTATCAGTGTTGCCGGTTTATATAGCAACAAAAATGGGCCAGAATATGAATATAGGAGGTTTTTTTCTAGGAGTAAGATTGTGTATTTTAAACAGGAGATTGGAATGATAGATTGGGCACAGGTGTATGACACACACACAGTGAATGAGGCATACTCTAAATTTTTGAACATAATCTTAAATTATTTCAATAAAATTTATGTAGTCAAAAGATGTCCTATAACAGAAAAGAACAATCACTGGATCACAACAGGCATCAAGCTGTCCTGTAGGCATAAACGTGTGCTCTATTTTAAATAAATCAAGGGAGAGATCTCCAGTCAAGTTTTTAATAACTACTGCAAAATTTTAAAACAGGTCATCAGTAATGCTAAAAAAATGTCTAACAAACAATTCTTAAATAATGCTGAAAATAGGGTTAGGGCAACTTGGCAATTAGTTAAAAATATAACTGGAAACAGAGATAAAAAAACAGTTCTTGAGAATTTTTCCAAGAAATGTAATGACCCATTCAAAGTGGTAAATAACTTAAACAGATATTTTGTAAAAGCATGTTTAAATCCAAATTCTACTTTAAATGATGCCTCTCACCCTGTCAGTTCTTTGCAGTCCATATACCTGAGACCAACTAATCCCCATGAAATTATCAAAATTATAGCAGGTCTAAAAAACAAAAAATCTGTTGGTGATGATAACATATCTGTTAAAATCCTCAAAGAAGTTGCTGATATAATAGCTAAACCATTATCGTATATAATCAATCTATGCTTTCAAACGGGCACATACCCGGACCTTCTAAAGAATGCACATATAAAGGCAATACATAAAAAGGGCGAAGTTGATGAAGAAAAAAATTACAGGCCTATATCTCTTCTTTCTAACATAGGAAAAATTTTCGAAAAATCGATATATAACAGACTGACAGATTTTTTGGAGAAATTCTTATTAATTGCTGAGAATCAAAACGGGTTTAGAAAGGGCAAGTCTACCATAAGAGCAATTTACCAAGCAATTACAAACATTTTAGAATCATTAAACAGTAAAAAATTAACTATGGCGATGTGCATTGACCTGTCAAAAGCTTTTGACAGCGTCAACCACAAGACGTTATGTAGAAAATTAGAAGCCTATGGGATAAGGGGAAATGCTCTAAAATTAATTGAATCTTATCTAGAAAATCGTACACATAGTCCGAGATCCCGCTGCAGGATTACTACGTTCATCGAGTTTTTAATCAAAATCTAATTTTTACATATAATATTGAATTGGGGAATATATTTTTGCCAGGGTGCCTATCAAAATGTGGCCGCTAGTATTTTTAATTAAAATAATATTAATTGATTTTTCATTCAATATCTGTATAGTGTTTGTAAGTTTACCGATTTCCTAGCATGAGCCACGTAGTTCAGTGGGTAAGGCATTCGCCTATTGATCCAGACGTCTTGGTTCGAATCCGGGCTCGGCCGGATCTTTTTTTTAAATTTTTGTCCTTAAAATCGGATCGGAGGGCACCCTAAGGTCGGAAGAGGGTTAGAACCTGGTTAGGGGCCCTGATCAGTCTCTTTCCTCGCAAGAGAAGAGGGATATGTGCGAAAAAATCTAACAATCGTTCGGCAAAATTCGGGATGCATATTACTGGTATTAGCTAGACGTTAGTGAGAAGTTTTGGTTGCTGTCCCGCACTTGGCCGCAACCTCTTCGCAGCCAGGTGTAAGCAGGTATTGCTTTGTTACATTTATACGTTTAGTAGGTATATTCATCAATTATATATCAAATTAAAGTTAATTTTTTTCTGTGTGTGATGGAATACCTCTGCCTATGTAAAATAGGGGTTGCTAGCTGTTAAAAACAGATTAGAGTGAAAGAGAGTTAGCGCGCTACATAGTTCGTTAGACGAGGATGGTGATTGCCAGCTGTACGAGTTTTTAAAGCCATTGGCTTTAAAAACTCGTACTTCTCAACCAACGGCGCAAACAGTAGTGGGAACGACTTTATAATACTCCAAAAAAAATTATAATTAATAAATTTTTGTTTAGTTGTATTTAAAATTACTCAAATATATCAAAACATCCATTCTTAAATAAAAAATCGAATCGTCTTTTCTTTAATATAAATAAGAAAAACAAACATCACTTTTAAGACAGATACCTGAGGTACCGATATATTATATGTATAGTAACTATAAACTAAATCATTCTTAAGTTAAATTAAAAGTTTTACTTATGGTTTGCGTTTTGCAAAAATCTTCAAATTCTTGCTTATCTTTTAGTTTTAAAACTGTAATTTTTTTCAGACATTCTCTATAATATCCGAAATTAATTGTCCATAGATTCCACTGTTAATAAAATGTCATACTTATATTTTTTTTTCCGACGAAACAATAACATTAATAAACACTTTTTAAATGATGCATTATTAAAGTCAAGCACATTATTCTTTTTATTACACAGAAAACAATTCTTCATTGTTTTTAAATTTAAGATTTATTTTAACAAACGTAATAATATATAAAGTTAAATAAAACAATGTTGTGTATTAAGAGCTCCAAAACAAAATGGTTAGAATAAGAATGTCGCGCTTTAGTTGAAAACACTAGCGATCGACGCATGCGCATTGGCTTTAAAAACTCGTACACCTGGCTATCACCATCCTCGTCTAACGAACGACGTAGCGCGCTAACTCCCTTTCACTCTAATCTATTTTTAACAGCTAGCAACCCCTATTTGCGGCCACTTTTACATAGGCAGAGGTATGCCATCACACACAGAAAAAAATTAACTTTAATTTGATATATAATTGATGAATATACCTAATAAACGTATAAATGTAACAAAGCAATACCTGTTTACACCTGGCTGCGAAGAGGTTGCGGCCAAGTGCGGGACAGCAACCAAAACTTCTCACTAACATCTAGCTAATACCAGGAATATGCATCCCGAATTTTGCCAAAACGATTGTTAGATTTTTTCGCACATATCCCTCTTCTCTTGCGAGGAAAGAGACTGGTCAGGGCCCCTAACCAGGTGCTAACCCTCTTCCGACCTTAGGGTGCCCTCCGATCCGATTTTAAGGACAAAAATTAAAAAAAAAAGATCCGGCCGAGCCCGGATTCGAACCAAGACGTCTGGGTCAATAGGCGAACGCCTTACCCACTGGACTGCGTGACTCATGCTAGGAAATCGGTAAACTTACAAACACTATACAGATATTGAATGAAAAATCAATTAATATTATTTTAATTAAAAATACTAGCGGCCACATTTTGATAGGCACCCTGGCAAAAATATATTCCCCAATTCATTATTATATGTAAAAATTAGATTTTGATTAAAAACTCGATGAACGTAGTAATCCTGCAGCGGGATCTCGGACTAACAACAAGTGATTGAGAATGACACTTACGGTAGACCTATAGTCTCAGATAAGATCGGCCTTGCTAGGGGTGTTCCTCAGGGATCTATCTTGGGCCCTTTACTTTATATTATGTATACGAATGAGCTCACGGACGTTGCAGGACAGTATACGGTTCTATACGCGGATGATACTACCCTGATATTTAGTGAGGGAGGGTCCGATGCAATGCTGATAAGCGTGCAGAGGGCTTGCGGCGCGCTCGACAGATACTTTACAGCCCATGACCTGCTGTTAAACGTACAAAAGACTCAATGTATTGTGTTCGGAAATCGGACGGATAGTGCATTTTCTTTTCTCTACAAAAATAGAGAAATAAAAAGTTCAGAAAAAATTTCTTTTCTCGGTGTGACGATAGATAGGAGATTGGACTGGAGAGCGCATGTCGAGGGCGTGGCAACGAGTGTGTCTAGATATTGTTACGCATTGAGGGTTATTACTGAGAGTGTTGGCATGGATGCTGCGATCTCAGCTTATCACGCTTTCATTCAATCTAAAATTCGATATGGCCTTATATTCTGGGGAAATTCAACAGAGCTAGACAGAATATTAATACTTCAAAAGCGGTGTATTAGATCTATCTTTGGAATAAAACAACGTGACAGTTGTAAAGATGTATTTATTCGCAAGAAAATATTGACTTTAGTTTGTATGTATATATTGGATTCTTTTATGTTTGTCCATAGAAACAAAGACTTGTTTGAAGATGCTACTCTTAAACATTGTTATCCAACTCGATATAAAACTGATTTATTAACAGAAAAATGTAATTTTAGTTATATTCAAAAAAATGTTCCTTACACACTGATAAAAATCTACAATAGTTTTCCAGAGAGATTAAGAACCCTACCTCAGGGCCGAGTTAAAACTATTGTAGAGAACTATTTAATTGAAAAGGCATACTATAGCATGAATGATTTTTATAATGACACAGATAGGAATGGTCTGACATAAATGTGTGATAAATTGTGTTGCAGCCTATTCTTTCTGTATTGAGTGTAGTGCTGTTGCGGTGTGTGTGATACGTTTTTCATATGTTATACTTAATTTTGTACTTGGTGTGTATTTCTTGTGGTCCCGAAGTGCGTCAATTTTGAAAATTTTAAGTTCTTGAAGTATTTTTTTTTCTGTAAAGTAATCACTATTTATCATGTTTTTGTATTTTAAAATCTTTTTTAATGTTTTTTTTTATATGTTAATCTATATAATTTATTAAGATATGTACTGAAAATGCGAGTGTAAACCTTTGACACTGTTCTATGCTTCTTGCCTTTTGAATAAAGAAACAGTTATCTAGGTATCTATCTATCTATCTATCTATATATATATATATATATATATATATATATATATATATATATATATATATATATATATATATATATATATATATATATATATATATACAGGGTGTTATGTAATTCACTGCATATATTGAAACCGATAAATCCTGGCATGAATTCAGATTGAATAAAAATATTCATAAATGGCGTTTCACTATAAGAAAAGGTTGATATCAGCCGTCAAAAAATTTTTTTTTTCTATCAGCGCGCCACTGTCACAAATACATGGAAAAATTAAAAACAGCGAGAAATGTCAGTTACAGAAAAAACACTTTTGTTTTGACGTCACTAGTCACTGTGACGTTGCCAATTCTATCTAGAATATTCCTATGTAACAGATTTGAAAAAATAATAGATTTGTTATCTTTAAAGTAAGAAATCATACTAAATCTTTTAAAAAAATTAAATTTCAAAAAGTTAAAATACTACAACACAAAAATGCAGAGAACAGCTGTTCAAAACAAGAGTAAAATTTTGTTCAACTAGGCCGACCAGAAATTTTTGGAAGAAAAAGAGTACCTACCTATACAAAAATTTTGGTTCCAAGTCAGCTTTAAATAAAAAACTCCCAACACTTATGTACTTTTTTTTGCCTATTTTAAGTAAATCATATTTAACAGAAGATTTGGCATTTATTAACAGGTTTATTTATATCGCTCTTAATTGTTAAGCGAAATTCCTCACAACTAAATTAATAATAAATTTTACCTTCATCATACCATCTTCCAGTAAGGCAAATCAAGATTTTTTGATAAACGACGCATTACGAGGCTCTTGACGTCCTAATGAAACGAAAACAAACATTCTCTGTCCGACTTTCACGCTGTCCAAACAATAATAAACTTTATTACTATTACTACACAATACAACCCAGCCGTTTGGTTAAAACATGAAAGTCCAACAAACACTACGAAATGTTTTGTTTTCTTATAAATACCCAACACTATAAACACAGACCATAGCACTATTAATCATTTCAAAATGTTAAAATACTGCCGATACCGATAACACAAATTTAAGAAAACTCTCTAGAGAACAATTGTTTAAACCAAAATAAATACCCCAACTTCAACTAAATTTAAAATGCACCTCACTAAGCGACGAAACGATATTTTGTTAATATTAAACGGCTTTAACTTTTGTTAATATTAAACGGCATTAACTTTTTCTATCACAAATTAAGAAATAAATAGCAAAAATAATGTAAACTGGTCACACAGCTGACTATGACGCATGAGTTCGGTTCGGCCAATCGGAATCACTCTGGCAGTCCGAATGGGGTCAACAACCCTTTAGCGTGGCTTCAGGTACAGTCCATGATACTCTTTTACTTGTATCATGGGTACAGTCTATAAAGCAAGCTTCGCAACCGTGGGTTATTCCAGGGACGGCTCTAACCTAGTTGGAAATAAAATTAGGGTCCGATTTGAAAATAAAATCCAAATATTTATTTACTCACATTGTGTAATTTGAAAATGTGAAATACGAAAACACTTCGGTAAAAGTAATATAACATACAGGGTGTCTAAAAAGTCTTAGTATGGGTAAATATCTTTGCTGTTAATAAAGATAGAGACACCAAATTTTAGTTGTATTTTATTGGTTAATAAATCTACTTTTTTATGTAACTTGACTCTTTCAACCCCCTTGGGGGGAGACGATAGGGAGTCGGCGCGCACATTTATTTTTTGTTTTGTGGGGCACTTTTTTTCTAACGTTTTTCCAATTTTTTCGACTTCATTGGTCGTTTTTTGACATCTGCGCAGTAGAACAAAATGCGTATCACGCGCAAACCGAGCGAGCTAGACATGCGCACGGAATTTCAGGAGATGGACTTTGGTGTCTACATTTGAACCCATTCACTTTTAAGAATATATCTCCAATAGCCAAGGTGCCTCTACGTGTTTAACTATATAACTTTTTTCCCAATCTTTTTTCGACTTCTTTATTTGTTTTTTGACATATGCGCAGTAGACCAAAACCACGCGCAAACCAAGAGGGCTAGAAATGCGCACGAAATTTCAGGGGATGAACTTTGGTGTCTATATTCAAAACTACCCACTTTCAAGAATATATCTCCAATAGTAAAACTACAATTACGTATTTAACATATTTCTACGACTTTATGACGTCTTACTTTTTTGAACATTCTTAATTATGTGACATTGTGACACCGCACAACAATAATATGGGATGAAACATCAGCAAATTTATTAAATATATATAAACACAATCTTACGGTGGTACGGAACCCTATATGCCCGAGTCGAACTCGCACTTGACCGTTTTTTATTTTACACAATCACAGCAACGCCCATGAATAAAATTATTTTTGTCAAATACCGTATACGTACGTACTTATTTTCGGCATTGACGCCTCTGGGAACAGACCAACCGTGCCAGCCTTACTAATCAGTTATATAACCTATACGCACTGACTTATTTCCGGCATGGCCGCCTCTTGTTATTTATTCAAGCGTTAGCCTTACCATAGTTATTGAGACTTTTGCGTCCTGTGAGAAATTCACAATATGCTATGTGGCACGGAACCCTCTATGTGCGAGTCGAACTCGCACTCAACCGTTTTTTTTTTATTTCACACGATCACGGCAACGTCCTTGAATTAAATTATTTCTGTCAAATACCGTATACGTACGTACTTATTTTCGGTATCGACGCCTCTGGTAACAGACCAACTGTGCCTGCCTTACTTATTACGTTAAAAGTTGTTTAGAGTGACCCCCATGAACTTCTTGCCAGTAATAAAGTCCACTTTGCAGCTCTGCCAAGAAGTAACATCTGCCATTCTCGAAAAGACCTTTAAAATAAGGTACCACACGGCATAGGGTTGCATTTAAAATTTTTGACCTCAACTCCCTAGCGTAAACCCCCAAGGGGGTTGAAAAAGTCAGATTACATAAAAAAGTAGATTAATTAACCAATAAGATACAACTAAAATTTGGAGTATCTATCTTTATTAATAGTAAAGATATTTGCCCATGCTTAGACTTTTCAGACACGCTGTATGGTATATCACTGTAACCGAAGTATTTTCCTATATCGCATTTTCAAATAACACAATGTGGGTAAATAAATATTTGTATTTTATTTTCAAATCAGATCGTAATTTTATTTCCAACTAGGTTAGAGCCGTCCCTGGACTATTCCACGTTTCCAAAGCTTTACTTACTGCTTAGGCAACTATACAAACACGCGAGCATATTTTAATATATTTTTCTAAAGCAATCCCTACACGATCATTATTAGTATTACTGTCAGTATTTCACACAGCAGTAATACTCTAGTATTATAAAAATATTAAAATATTCGAATAATCTGCAATAATTTGCTTGAATTTACTTCATTCGATCATTCTACACGATCAGTATTACTGAAAATATTTTTTAATACTGACAGAAATAATGATTAAAGCTTTGCAAACGGGGGTTATTCAAGGGACGGCTCTAACCTAGTTGGAAATAAAATTAGTATCCGATTTGAAAATAAAATACAAATATTTATTTACCCACATTGTGTTATTTGAATATGCGAAATACGAAAATACCTCGGTTGCAGTGATATACCATACAGGGTGTCTGAAAAAGCATGGGCAAATATCTTTACTATTAATAAAGATAGAGACTCCAAATTTTAGTTGTATCTTATTGCATAATAAATTACTTTTTTATCTAATTTGACTATTTCACGCTAGGGAGTTGAGATCAAAAATTTTAAATGCACCCCTATGCCATGTGGTACCTCATTTTAAAGGTCTTTTCGAGAATGGCAGAGTTTCAAAATGAACTTTATTACTGGCAAGAAATTCATGGTGGTCATTCTAAGCAACTTTTAACGTAATAAGTAAGGCAGGCACTGTTGGTCTGTTACCAGAGGCGTCGATGCCGAAAATAAGTACGTACATACGTATACGGTATTTGAGGGAAATAATTTAATTCATGGGCGTTGCCGTGATTGTGTGAAATAAAAAACGGTCAAGTACGAGTTCGACTCGCGCATATAGGGTTCCGTACCACCGTAAGATTATGTTTATATATTTTTAATAAATTTGCAGATGTTTCATATTCTTGTTGTGCGGTGTCACAATGTCACATAGTTAAGAATGTTCAAAACAGTAAGACGTCATAAAATCGTAGAAATATGTTAAATACGTAGTTGTAGTTTTACTATTGGAGGTATATTCTTGAAAGTGGGTAGGTTTGAATGTAGACACAAAAGTACACCCCCTGAAATTTCGTGCGCATGTCTAGCCCTCTTGGTTTTTCGCGTGGTACGCATTTCGGTCTACTGCGCAGATATCAATAAACGAAAAATAAAGATGTCGAACAAAAATTGGGAAAAAAGTTATAAAGTTAAATACATAGTGGTACCTTTACAATTGGAGATATATTCATAAAAGTGAATGGGTTCAAATGTAGACACCAAAGTCCAAAGTCCATCTCCTGAAATTCCGTACGCATGTGTAGCACGCTCGGTTTGCGCGAAGTGCGCATTTTGGGCTACTGCGCAGATTTCAAAGAACGAAAAATATAAAAAACGACAAATCTACTGCGCAGATGTCAAAAAACGACCAATGAAGTCGAAAAAGTTGGAAAAAAGTTAGAAGAAAAAGTGCCCCATAAAAAAAATAAATGTGCGCGCCGACTGGTACTGTATGACACAAGAGGTTGACTAACGGTCGACTTATGCCCCGCCCGATTATACGATTTATAATTTTTGTAGGCTTGCCATTTAAAAATGAATTAAAATGCGGGGTTTGCAGTAAAATGTTCATTTTTTGAAGACTTTTAAAAGAAGGGACCACACGGCATAGGTTTGCATTCAAAATTCTTGACCTCAACTCCCTAGCGGCACCCCCCAAGGGGGTTGCAAAAGCCAAATTACATAAAAAAGTAGATTTATTAACCAATAAGATACAACTAAAATGTGGTGTCTCTTTTTAATAGCGAGGATATTTACCAATACTAAGACTTTTTAAACACCCTGTATGCTATATTACTTTTACCGAAGTATTTTCGTATTTCGCATTCTCAAATTACACAATGTGTGGAAATAAATATCTGTATTTTATTTTCAAATCGGATCCTAATTTAATTTCCAAGTAGGTTAGAGCGGTCCCTGGAATAACCCGGCAAAGCTTTAATACTGATCGTGTAGGGTCTGCTTTAATTAGAAGGTAGTTTTAAATAATAATGTACCTAGGTAGATTCCAAGGGTACTAAACTAGTTTCTTTTTGTTGTGCTGCCCAGAAAAATAACGCTCTTCGTCCATCCGATGTTAATTAATATGTTCAATAATATGTTGCTTATTTTTATTTAGTTTGTGCTTTGATTAGTGCTTCTTAAATTAGTCTGAGAGGGTTGAAAACTAAATTAAATTTACCACTAATAATATTTACGTATTATGTAACGTTTGGGTGTGCAAGCAAGCGATTTATGTAGATACCTACATCTCGACTTTAGAAAAACTCATTATCTCTTCAAAAGAAATCGGTAAGTTACCTTCGATCATTTTATTATTGGCAAAAGAGCTACAACTTTCTGAACGTACTGTGTAAAACAGAATAATGTTGTTTGTTTTGACAAATGCTGTAATGAAATAAGTTTGGTTATTATTTTAAAATACGGTGTAGTTGTGCTCAGTTAGTATTTTTCGTTTTGATTTTTAACCTATTTTTAGCAGACAGTTGACTTTTGACACATTACTCATTTGGCGTTTACCACGTACGTGGTTATTTTCATCAAAGAGCCGTGCGCCATATTTAAGTTTTTCAACAGCCATAAAAACCACACACTGAATGTTTTAAATTTTTTTTTCGTTTAAAGTTTTAAATAATGTAACTTCTTCTCACTACCTAGAAAATGGTCTTCGTCGATCCGTTGTTAACTAATATTTTGATCAGTTTTATCTAGTTTGTCTTTGAGTGAGTAGCGTAATAGGGTTGAAAACTAAATTTAATTTAAAATACTAATAATATTTACGTACTTATTATGGTAACGGATGGTAGCGGATCTGGTTATACTTTTGAAGTAAGTACTATATAGATAAGGTATTCTGGGGTACCATGTTGTGCTCAATTAGTATTTTCGTTTTGATTTTTAACTTTTCCTTGGCAGAAAGTTTAAGCTAGTAGGAATAACGCTTATATCATTAATACCGTAATATAGGGTGTCGCAGTGCCTTTTTACTATTTTTTTTAGTTTCTTCTTATGAAGAGGTTAAAAAAAATTCTTAATGTCTTAAATTACGCTTAAAAACAGAAAATAAATTCTCCTTAAAGATTCATATGTCTGGCAACGTTTCAACAAATTCAATTGTTTAAAGTTTTTCGCGCGCAAATTTCCGTCAAGCGCCTTGTGTACGATCAGTCAGGTGCGCCGAATATCGACGGATTTTAGGGTATTTTTGAAAATTTTTAAAATGTTCGATTTAAATAAAAAAAAGTATTGGGTATGCCTGTAGACTACCCCAGGAGTCACCCATTCCAATATATGCAGTGAATTTCATAACACCCTGTATATATATATATATATATATATATATACAATGTGTCCCAAATTGGTTGTGCATGTATTGGGATCTCGGAAACTAAAAGAGATAGGAAGACGGTTAAATGGGGAAAGTTTTAGGCAATTATGTTACTAATTGAATGACACTTACTGAGCGACTCTAAATGTACAGGGTTATTAGATATTTTAGAAAAAGTAAGAAGTTGCATTTTCCAAGACCCCTTATAACTTCTTTACTTCTTAAAATTTTTGAATTCTGTTAAAAGATCGTTACAGCAACTTTTTACGTAGAATTCGTCTGTATACTCAAATTGTTGCCACAACGTTTCGGATTTTTAGAATCATCATCAACTTTGTTTTTTCTTATGGCCGCCATATTGGATGTTACCGAATTTAAAAAGAGCATTTTTTAGGGTTTCAATGATGTATAACACTCAGGCAAAAAAATAAATTTTAGTATAAAAAAAAGAAAAAACTTTTTGTTTCCCGAAATTTGGCAACATTGCGAAGACAAATAATAAAATATTATTTATTTAACAAAACAAAAGACTATTTTGGACTAAATAAAATACGTTTTTAATTAATAACTGAATGAAAAAAATATTATAAAATCAAAAGCGAAGGAACAGTAACTACAATCTAAAATAAACAAAATACCTAATAAACAATATGGAACAACATAAATATTAATATGGCATTAATTAAAAATTTTAAATGTAAAGGTATTTATTTAAAAGTGACGTCCATTATTTTCCAAACATTTCCGACAATTTTTTTAAATTTTTCTTACTACCCTACTCAAAGTATTTCGATTTATATGGGCTAAAACTTCTCTAGTTCTGTCCTCTAGAATTTCCCTTGTTTCTGGAGGTTCAAATTCATAAACTTCGTTCTTGACATACCCCCAAAGATAAAAATCCAAGGGAGTAATATCCGGAGATCGAGCTGGCCAGAGAACTGGGCCACCATTCGAAATAACCCTTCCGTTAAATGTTTCTGGCAAGAATTCGTTAACGGCTCTTGTATTGTGAGCCGGGCAACCATCTTGTTGAAACCAAACTCTATAAAAATGGTCGTCAGGAATATTTTCTTCTATTGCGGGAACTATTTGGTTTTGTAGCATAGCCAGATACCTTTCCGCATTCAAATTTTCATCAAAAATAAAAGGGCCGATAAGTCGATTTCCTAAAAAAAATCATAAACTTCTTAAAACTAAAAATATGTTCTCACAAAAAATTTCATTTAGTAACAGATTGAGTCTAGAATAGTATAATGAGGGTATGTTCTTACCAAAAATGCCGCACCAAACATTAAGCCCAAAACGGACCTGCAATCGTCTTTGAGCCCGCAATTCTGGATTTTCTTTTGCCCAATAGTGGTAATTGTGTCGATTGAAAACACCACAATTAGTAAATCTGGTCTCGTCGGTCCATATAACATAATTTTGAAAATTTTGGTCTGTGTTACACTGATTAATGTACCAATTACAAAATAGTACCCTTCTAGGGTAATCAGTTTCTTGAAGTCCTTGGACAATGGTGGGTTTGTAGGGATGGTATTTTTGTCCTTTTATGACCCTCTGAATTGTTGATTTTGGAATATCTAGCTGTCTATCAGCTGCCCTCGTTGAACTGTGAGGATTTTCAGTAAAATATGCATCGATATTGGCTTACGCTGATCGTTTTCTTTAGCATAGGTTTTGGAACGTGGTTTTTCAAAGCTTCCAAAATTTAAAAGGTTAGTTATAAGCCTCTGAAAAATCCTGGAGTGTGATTGACGCCTTTCAGGAAATCGTTGCAAGTAGTTTTCAGATGCCAAATTAGCATTCCTGTCGTTCTGCAAATAAAACTCCAGCATATCGAAATTTTCTTCATTAGAAAAATTAAAATTCATTATAAAAAAATTAACGAAAGTGACGTTACGAAACTAACCTACCTGACAATAACTATTTTCATTAACTTCAATTATATTATTTTTCAAAGCCAACTTAGGGAAATGCATATCTGATTTTATGTGTAAAATAATGTTCTTTTTAACGCAAACGTAAACGTATCGTTAAAATGCGTGCTTATGAAAATTTTGGATAATTATTATTTGAACTACGACTTTTGATTTGACATTAAATTTTACAAAAATGTTTAAATTCGCGGCTTGTCATGCCAAATTTCAGGAAACAAAAAGTTTTTTCTTTTTTTTATAATAAAATTTATTTTTTTGCCCAAGTGTTATACATCAATGAAACCCTAAAAAAATGGTCTTTTTAAATTTGGTAAAATCCAATATGGCGGCCATAAGAAAAAACAAAGTTGATGATGATTCTAAAAATCCGAAACGCTGTGGCTACAATTTGAGTATACAGACGAATTATACGTAAAAAGTTGCTGTAAGGGTCTTTTAACAGAATTCAAAAATTTTAAGAAGTAAAGAAGTTATAAGGGGTCTTGGAAAATGCAACTTTCTACTTTTTCTAAACTATCTAATAACCCTGTACATTTAGAGCCGCTTAGTAAGTGTCATTAAATTAGTAACATAATTGCCTAAAACTTTCCCCATTTAACCGTCTTCCTATCTCTTTTAGTTTCCGAGATCCCAATACATGCACAACCAATTTGGGACACATTGTATATATATATATATATATATATATATATATATATATATATATATATATATATATATATATATATATATATATATATATATATATATATATATATATATATAATATATATATATATATATATATATATATATATATATATATATATATATATATATATATATATATATATATATATATATATATATATATACATATATATATATAAAGGAGAATTATTGTGGGCATGTCCGCTACATGAACAGGACAAAATAAAAAGTTAGAATGGTAACCCGTACGACACGTGTTTCTGCTCATTGGCTTCATCAGGCCCACGTATGTGACCGTGCCTCTCAACATAAGTCGAGACACACTCGTCACATACGCAGTTACGGGTGTAACCTTAAAAAAAAAAAAAATTGAAAAGGACCACAAACAGGAGCCAGTACACCCATTTGTGGCTTCAGCCAAAAGACCCCTTTTTTGGGGGCAACAATTAGCGTCGCCGACGGAGGCTACTATAGCCACCTGCCGTGGTATCCTATAAGCCCAAGTAAAAGAAAAAAAAATGCTAGAAACTAGCGCGGAGCGATCCATAAAAAAAGGAGAATTATTGTGGGCATGTCCGCTACATGAACAGAACAAAATGAAAAGTTAGAATGGTAACCCGTACGACACGTGTTTCTGCTCATTGGCTTCATCAGGCCCACGTATGTGACCGTGCCTCTCAACATAAGTCGAGACACACTCGTCACATACGCAGTTACGGGTGTAACCTTCAAAGAAAAAAAAATTAAAAAGGACCACAAACAGGAGCCAGTACACCCATTTGTGGCTTCAGCCAAAAGACCCCGTTTTTGGGAGCCACAATTAGCGTCGCCGACGGAGGCAACTATAGCCACCTGCCGTGGTATCCTATAAGCCCAAGTAAAAGAAAAAAAAATGCTAGAAACTAGCGCGGAGCGATCCATAAAAAAAAGGAAAATTATTGTGGGCATGTCAGCTACATGAACAGAACAAAATGAAAAGTTAGAATGGTAACCCGTACCACTCGTGTTTCTGCTCATTGGCTTCATCATGCCCACGTATGTGACCGTGCCTCTCAACATAAGTCGAGACACACTCGTCACATACGCAGTTACGGGTGTAACCTTAAAAGAAAAAAAAATTAAAAAGGACCACAAACAGGAGCCAGTACACCCATTTGTGGCTTCAGCCAAAAGACCCCTTTTTTGGGGGCAACAATTAGCGTCGCCGACGGAGGCAACTATAGCCACCTGCCGTGGTATCCTATAAGCCCAAGTAAAAGAAAAAAAAATGCTAGAAACTAGCGCGGAGCGATCCATAAAAAAAAGGAGAATTATTGTGGGCATGTCCGCTACATGAACAGAACAAAATGAAAAGTTAGAATGGTAACCCGTACGACACGTGTTTCTGCTCATTGGCTTCATCAGGCCCACGTATGTGACCGTGCCTCTCAACATAAGTCGAGACACACTCGTCATATACGCAGTTACGGGTATAACTTTAAAAGAAAAAAAAATAAAAAGGACCACAAACAGGAGCCAGTACACCCATTTGTGGCTTCAGCCAAAAGACCCCTTTTTTGGGGGCAACAATTAGCGTCGCCGACGGAGGCAACTATAGCCACCTGCCGTGGTATCCTATAAGCCCAAGTAAAAGAAAAAAATGCTAGAAACTAGCGCGGAGCGATCCATAAAAAAAGGGAGAATTATTGTGGGCATGTCCGCTACATGAACAGAACAAAATGAAAAGTTAGAATGGTAACCCGTACGACACGTGTTTCTGCTCATTGGCTTCATCAGGCCCACGTATGTGAGCATTTTTTTCTTTTACTTGGGCCTATAGGATACCACGGCAGGTGGCTATAGTTGCCTCCGGCGGCGACGCTAATTGTAGCCCCCAAAAAGGGGTCTTTTGGCTGAAGCCACAAATGGGTGCACTGGCTCCTGTTTGTGGTCCTTTTTAAATTTTTTTTCTTTTAAGGTTACACCCGTAACTGCGTATGTAACGAGTGTGTCTCGACTTATGTTGAGAGGCACGGTCACATACGTGGGCCTGATGAAGCCAATGAGCAGAAACACGTGTCGTACGGGTTACCATTCTAACTTTTCATTTTGTTCTGTTCATGTGGCGGACATGCCCACAATAATTCTCCTTTTTTTTATGGAACGCTCCGCGCTAGTTTCTAGCTTTTTTTTTTCTTTTACTTGGGCTTATAGGATACCACGGCAGGTGGCTATAGTTGCCTCCGTCGGCGACGCTAATTGTTGCCCCCAAAAAAGGGGTCTTTTGGCTGAAGCCACAAATGGGTGTACTGGCTCCTGTTTGTGGTCCTTTTTAATTTTTTTTTTCTTTTAAGGTTACACCCGTAACTGCGTATGTGACGAGTGTGTCTCGACTTATGTTGAGAGGCACGGTCACATACGTGTGCCTGATGAAGCCAATGAGCAGAAACACGTGTCGTACGGGTTACCATTCTAACTTTTCATTTTGTTCTGTTCATGTAGCGGACATGCCCACAATAATTCTCCTTTTTTTTATGGATCGCTCCGCGCTAGTTTCTAGCATTTTTTTTTCTTTTACTTGGGCTTATAGGATACCACGGCAGGTGGCTATAGTTGCCTCCGTCGGCGACGCTAATTGTTACCCCCAAAAAGGGGTCTTTTGGCTGAAGCCACAAATGGGTGTACTGGCTCCTGTTTGTGGTCCTTTTTAAATTTTTTTTTCTTTTAAGGTTACACCCGTAACTGCGTATGTGACGAGTGTGTCTCGACTTATGTTGAGAGGCACGGTCACATACGTGGGCCTGATGAAGCCAATGAGCAGAAACACGTGTCGTACGGGTTACCATTCTAACTTTTCATTTTGTTCTGTTCATGTAGCGGATATGCCCACAATAATTCTCCTTTCTTTTATGGATCGCTCCGCGCTAGTTTCTAGCATTTTTATATATTAATATATATATATACTGGGTGATTGATGGTGAGTGGCCTATTAGAAGTTCTGGCGAACTAGTCAACGGATCACTTTGAAAATTTGGTAGTTTACATAAGTGGACATGACCTTTCTTTTAAAATTATTTTTGGCCTTGCGGTGTTGCCGCTTCTACTGAAAAGTATTAGCACCTATGATAATTTAAATGGAACACCCGGTATATTATATTTTTTTTAGAATCCCTGTTGGTTTGTTAATAAGTTTCGTTAACATATTCCTATGTCTATCTAGTATCGTTGTCGAGATAATAATTATTTTCTTCTTTTTTTCTCGGAAAACATGGTAGTCAATAAGGGCTGATATTTTTGAACTCATGACAGATAGGACACTAGAATTTGGTGGAGAGCTGGGTAATACCACGAGGCTATTCACTCGGTGTCCAAATCGTAGTTATATTTGTACAGGGTGTTTCAAAAATAAACATATTTTGATGGTTTGGAAAAATGATTAAAAGTACATTTTTTTAAATGGAACACCCTGTATTTTAACCGCGGTCCTAAAAGCTCTGTAAATTTCCTATCTTTCAATATATCATGTCCCTATACCTATCTCGAATAGTTTTTGACTTATTAGCATTTATTTGGACAATTTAACTATTACAGATAACATTCACGAGTTTTTAGGAAAATTTGAAAAGTAGCCTTTGGAAACTGTTGTTTTTAAATGGATGACACTTTTCTATTATTTATTCCGTTTCGTTGTCAGTTGGTTGCCGTACTTGAAAATTCTAATTTAAGGTTTTAAGAGAAATGGAAGAAAACAATAATTATTCAAATACAGTACTTATGAATTTATTTGTTTTACATGGTCAGTGTGATAAGATCATTAGTCGTGTCCACTTATGTAAACTACCAAATTTTCAAAGTGATCCGTTGACTAGTTCGCCAGAACTTCTAATAGGCCACTCACCATCAATCACCCTGTATATATATATATATATATATATATATATATATATATATATATATATATATATATACAGTGTCACACATAAAGTCCGCATCATATGGGAAATTTTTTTCCTTACAGGTTAAAGGAAATTCTGATTTTACTATTAGTTTTTGCTTTAAAAATGACGCCCAATGGCATGCACATGAGCAGTCACGTGACTTTGTTTAACTGTCAAATTTGACATTTTTTTCAAAAAATGTCCAAAAGGGCGGTTATTTAAAAACTAATTAAATGTTTTTTACTTTTTTCTTGGTAATTTTGTTAGAAGTCAAAAAAATATTATTATGTACACTACAACTTAAATATGATTAAGTAATTTTAAGCATTTAAGAATTTACTAATTGTTTAAAATTTGTCTAAATTTCTTATTGTTCATTGATGGCAAATTTGGATACATTTCATTGAATTTTCTACAAGTACGACTAATGATCTTATCACACTGACCATGTAAAACAAATAAATTCATAAGTACTGTATTTGAATAATTATTGTTTTCTTCCATTTCTCTTAAAACCTTAAATTAGAATTTTCAAGTACGGCAACCAACTGACAACGAAACGGAATAAATAATAGAAAAGTGTCATCCATTTAAAAGCAACAGTTTCCAAAGGCTACTTTTCAAATTTTCCTAAAAACTCGTGAATGTTATCTGTAATAGTTAAATTGTCCAAATAAATGCTAATAAGTCAAAAACTATTCGAGATAGGTATAGGGACATGATATATTGAAAGATAGGAAATTTACAGAGCTTTTAGGACCGCGGTTAAAATACAGGGTGTTCCATTTAAAAAAATGTACTTTTAATCATTTTTCCAAACCATCAAAATATGTTTATTTTTGAAACACCCTGTACAAATATAACTACGATTTGGACACCGAGTGAATAGCCTCGTGGTATTACCTAGCTCTCCACCAAATTCTAGTGTCCTATCTGTCATGAGTTCAAAAATATCAGCCCTTATTGACTACCATGTTTTCCGAGAAAAAAAGAAGAAAATAATTATTATCTCGACAACGATACTAGATAGACATAGGAATATGTTAACGAAACTTATTAACAAACCAACAGGGATTCTAAAAAAAATATAATATACCGGGTGTTCCATTTAAATTATCATAGGTGCTAATACTTTTCAGTAGAAGCGGCAACACCGCAAGGCCAAAAATAATTTTAAAAGAAAGGTCATGTCCACTTATGTAAACTACCAAATTTTCAAAGTGATCCGTTGACTAGTTCGCCAGAACTTCTAATAGGCCACTCACCATCAATCACCCTGTATATATATATATATATATATATATATATATATATATATATATATATATATACAGTGTCACACATAAAGTCCGCATCATATGGGAAATTTTTTTCCTTACAGGTTAAAGGAAATTCTGATTTTACTATTAGTTTTTGCTTTAAAAATGACGCCCAATGGCATGCACATGAGCAGTCACGTGACTTTGTTTAACTGTCAAATTTGACATTTTTTTCAAAAAATGTCCAAAAGGGCGGTTATTTCTTAAAATTTCGAAAAATGTTAAAGGAAAAAGTTGTTTGTTTTTTAATTTTCTACCCATGTACCAACTTTCTAGTACAAATTTCATTTTTTTCCAATTTTTTTTAAACTCGACATTTCTGGGTTTTTTAAATTTTACCAAACCAGTACAAAAATATTCCTTTATACCAAACTTATCTTTTTAATGTATTTTAATCACCAATTGTTGTTCTAAATACTGTTTTTTATTATAAAAATAGGAAACGCCAGCAAAAACTATGTCAAAGTTGATGCAAAGTTGACATAATTTGTACAAATAACTGAACATTTGACTTTATTTCGGTTTTTTACTAAGATGTTAGATGCATATAACCGAATTAAAAAACAATTCCAACGAAAAATCTTTAATTTACCTTTTACTGCACTTTTTTAAAAATAAAACCTTGTCTTAATAATAACGAATAATTACATCGCAAAAGGAACTAAGAGCAGGCCCACTCTAACCATTGGACCAATAGAGGCTGCAGCCCTAGGGCGCCGGACGGTTAGAAGATTTATGCATAAAGCACATAAAAAATATTTTTAACTAAGCAAAATTGGAAAAACTTACTTCTTAACTTAACGCTATATTTAAAATTTTCTCTGAATATTTAACTAACACTGTTACTAAAATTGTCTCTAAGCACATTACACATCTAGTCCCGATATATCCCATCCAATCCATCTGGATGTTGTGCTAGTCACCTTGTTGACTAGGAAGGAGAGTCCCTTTAAAAATTATCAGGGTTCCCTGGTATGTGATGTTGTGAAACCAACGGACGTCCAGCTACAATTGTTGCCTTATAATCGGAGGACACACCCATCCAATATCAGGGTTGATGTTCTTATCTCTGATCACATTATAAATAGGACTAATATGTTAAAAAACAGTTTAAAAAATAATTTTTTTTTAAGCTTCAAAGAATATTTTTAAAATGTTTTATACGAATGGACTTGACTAAATGGTTAACAGATAGCTTATGTATACTTGAAAATATACGGAGAGACCTTAAAAATCAGATTTCACTTTTGCAGAGCGGAGTATGACCTCAAAATTTCGACCAGCGCAGCGGCGTCTCCAGATTAGACATTAAACATTACATTACTTGTAGTTAATATTGTTGATTTGGGGTCATATGAATATAATTTTTGCGCCAGTCAACTTGAACATCCCAATTATTTATTTACTTTATTTATTTTTTTCAATTCGCCGCTTTAATGCGAATAAATTAAAATGTTCCTGCAGGATTTAATTCTAAAATTTTAGAGCGAACTTTTCACTTTTAATCGTCAACTTTACACCTTTTTTTAATTTACGTGGCCTAAAATAAATTAAAGCTCTGTCATGATGCAGTTAAGACGCCACAGCTCACACAAAGTAAAAAATATACTTTTAAAATGGGCACCTCAACGAGGGTGCAAGGGGGTGCACTGAATCCCCGGCTATTTAAATATTAGACGAGCGGGAGATAAATATTTTTTAAATAAATATTTATTACCCCGGCAAATAAAGAGCACTGAACCGTTATTTCAGCGAGGGACTACACTTCTTTACTGTATTTGTAACAATATAAATATATTTCCCAAATATTTTATTCGTGAATAAATTTTTAAAGTAGGTAGCTAACAACAAACTTGCTATATATTTTAAGATAACTTTGATTATGTTAACTCTGAGTATGTACATACATTACTATACGTAATGGTATTAAAAATCCTATTAGAACGCGACGCTCTAATTATTATTTTATAGTTCATAACAAAAACATGTTTTAACATCGCTACTATTGGGTTTGTTACTGCAGCAGTTTCAAATCAATTAGAGCCAATGAGATTGTCCGGTTTCGATTAGCAAACTGTTTTCCTAGAAGATTGTCTCTGACTAGTTTCAAACTGCTGCAGAAACAAACCTATTAACTACCAATAGCATTTTTAATACACTGCCACAGACAGTCACGAGCAATCCTTATCGAAAGCTTAAAAAAATACGAGCGGCGACGAGTATTAAAGCTAACTATTCAATACTTTTTTTAAATATGAAATACAGAATACAATAAAAATAAATTTCATACCCACTTCGACCCTGACTTATACATTGCTCTTGATCGACCGGCATATGCTTTTTAATATTTATTATAGAATATAAATTAGTCTTGCTTCAATTGAATTACTTGAATAATTGTAAAAATATTTTATTTATTGTAATTATTAAAATACACCCCTTGTGGACGCCCATGACCAGAGTTTTCTCTTTTGTAAATAACGCAGTGTGTCCTACAAATTGCAATGTATCGAATAAGAAAGATTAAACCGTTACTATATTATCCCGATCATAGCCCCAGGCGACGAAGCCGATATTAATTACATGCTTGTCTCCTTTGTTTCACGAAGAAGAATTTAAATTATGCAACATAATTGTCAGATATATTTTTAACCTTAGGTTTAAAGCACTAAAGTGGCTTAAAGTGCAGAATACTTTTAAATATGACTTCTATATCAATGTTCACAAAATAGTAAGTTCATTACGCGTAATGCTAGGAACAGTGACATGCTTCGGCACTCATTACAGTATTTTCACTATAACTCTCTTGATAACAAATGGAAAAATGGTTTGTTCTTCTGGACTAGCAGCTTTGCCATAGTCACAACAATTTCGCTGCTTATCTTATTTCCCTTTTAAAGATTTCATACCTGTTTTTTTGTATACCACGCTTTTTTCATTCGAGATTATAAAATATCGTGAGCGTTGCCGTCAGTGATTTACCGTAAGATATTTCAAATAAAATGTAGACCAAATATGAGGTGTTTTCATACTTTTAACACTTTCTCTATAATTCTATAACCACAAAATAGGCTAAAAAATTTAATACAATATGGATTTATTTTTGTAAACAATAGTGTGCTGATTTATTATTAAAATTAAATGTAATTATGACAAAAATTGTTCCGGGGCACAACAACGTAAATTCGTTTCCTACGCTATGAGAAATATGTCAGATTGCCAAACAATTAGGCAAGTTCTACAAAATAAGAGCCTCACCCTCCGTGGGTTCCATATCTACACTAAATAATTTAATAATATCGGTAAATTATTTAATCTTGTAATAGAACCAGTAAAAATATACCTGTGGGTAAATAAAGCATTCGGTAGGCAAATACCAACCTTATTCAGATGTTATCTTATTCCACCCACCCGTGTGACTTTTTTCAAAGATTTCTTTCTGCACGGATTAAGAAAATATTAATATTGTCAACAAAATCTCAATAAAATTATTGCAAGAAGTTAAATAAAGGGTTTAAAAAATATGTAAGTAAGACTGGTAGAAAATAAGGAAAGTTTAGCAAGAAAGTCACTATATTTTTTCTTAGTGATCTTTACATTAGACCGCGAAGCGGTCTATATACCCCTTGCTTGGTGAAAAAAATGTCCGTTGGTTGTCGCAGACTTGGACATTTTCACATTTTCAATTTTTTTTCTCGAAAACGATTAGTGCGGGAGCGACTAAATTTTCTGGGTTAATAGAGGGATAGTGCGTCTAGTTTCGATAAAAAATTCAGTTATACAGGGTGTTTCGTTTCGGAGTTATTAAACGTCAAAATCGAAATTTCCGCGAATTCGTATTGGATCGATTACAGGTCGCAAAACTTAATTAAATCGATTTAAATTTTCGGAGTTTGTAGAGGACTGGGAGCTTCAGAACCCTATTGAAACTGGCGGTATTCGGAAAAATTGGAAGTCACACTTTAGAATTTTTTTTTAGATCGAAAAAGTCACTTGCAGACCCATATTGAGTTCTACATTGCTCGAAAACGAAACGTCGGACAGAAAATCGGTATGACACGTCAAACTTTAGAATCTCAAATACTTTCTTCTTGCAATACATTTACCTATACCTAAAACCAGTGGAAATTTGGGAAAAACTGAAAATTACGATTTTTGATGAATATTTTTGACGGAATTTTTTTCGTGGTCAAAATGGATCCAAATCAAAATCTGATATACCTGGTCGGAAAGAGGTCGCCGAAATACGTAATTGCCATATTTTTAGGTTTCTTCGTTTTTTATAGGAAGGGAGCAATCGACGATTAAATTTTGATTTTTAACCCATTTTTTGATGATTGACATTCGAATCACTCAATATCTTTTCCTATCCTATTTTTCTGTGTAGGTGTTTGTATGTGTATAGCGACACGGTTACGAAGAGCGGTCTATTCTGCAACCGAAGGAGTGTGATATCTTCCTTAGGCGATTAGGCGGTCTACCCAAACTACTTTTTGTACCACTGGTGGATAGCCATAAGGGACCACGGAACTATGGCACTACCACAGTAAATAAGTCACTTAAGATATTTTCATTTTTTAAATTAATTTATTTTTACTATATTAGCACATATTAGCACAGACAGAGGTTCGTATACGTTTGATCGCAGTTTGAAAGTCGTCCGAAAATTAGGATATAGTGAACTGAGTTAAAGGCAAAATAAATAATTAATGTAATAAAATGATTTCGATTGTGTTCATGTATTGTGCAGAATAAAAATATTGGCAAGTATTTTGTTAAAAGGGTGAATGCGCTGGAAAACTCTATACATAGTTTTAAAATGATTTTTCTTAAGATTCTCTAAACTGCATAAAATTACAAATAAGAATATATTTTATGAAAATCTGATTCTTATTTACACGCTAAAAGAAAAAAAAATTGCTATTTCTACTTATATATTATTCTAGAAGTGACGTATTTAAGGGAAGCAATCCTGATGTGTAGATGTTAGTAAAGCATTAGAAATTAGTCATTTTTACCGCCTTCAAAAGAAGAGATTTTCAAGCGACCAATATTTTCTATTTTTCTTTATGTATGTTCGCGCATAATCCTTGAACGGATTAAGCAATTTCCATAATTTTTTGTAGAATATTTCTCCTGGATGGTTCCGCTGTACCAGTTTTTAGTGTTCCGTGAAACTTATGGAATCACTTCGGTGTCCGTCCGTCCGTCTGTCACAGACGATTTTCTCTCAAACCATTCGACGTAAAAAAAAAATGAAATTGAGCACATAGATAGAGTGACCCAGTTACAGACTTGAGTATAAAAAGTTTTGATTCTGGGAGTTAATTTAGGGGAAATGGAAAAAAAATTGCATCCTGTAGGTTGTCAAATGAAAGCTTATTGAAGCATGAATTCAACAATATATATTATATATTTTTTATGCATTTTTTTAAACATTTTTGGGGAAAAACGCTTAAAAATTGTTGTCCCCACCCTTATCACCAAAAGGATCGCTCAGAAAGATGTGAAAAAAATCATTAACATTAAAAATTAGCTGTAGATTAAACCAAAATTATCAGGATTGAAAAATTCTATCGCGATCAATTGTTATAAATAATTCGATTGTTTATTCCCTTGTAACTGCTGAACCATTGGTTTAAGAGAAAAAGTTTTTCGACAAAAAAATATTTCTCACGATGTAAGAATCAACTTTTGACCTTGCACGATTTTCAATGCTCCGCGCATAAGCGATGTGATACGCGGTGTGGTTTGCTCAGGTGGGGGCTTGTGGCACGGAACACTAATTGTGCAAGTATAGCTTCCACTTGACCGATTTTTTATTTTCTAGCAAAAATGAGACAAAGCTGTATACAATTATATATAATTAAAAAAAATCATGAAAATGGACAATTTTTTCGTTTACTGTGGTCTTATTTCTATCTTGGTTATACAAAATAATATAGGGAGGTTTAAGAAGGGACAAGGGCAGGAATTTTTTTCCAAAATATTAACTATAAGATATTGAGTTATTGAGGTCAGATAATTATTTAATTTTGTCTAACAGATGTTAAAGAATATTACAGGGGTGTGGTGAGAGGCAAACAAGTGAATTAAAAAAATGCTGTATAGTATATTATTTTTTAGATAATTTAACAAACATTTTATTAATTATTTAATTAATTTTAAAATATAAATTTTGATGGATAAAAAAAAATCGCTATCGCCATTCTTTTTTCTTGAATGTCCATTTTTTTTATGAAGAGCATTAAAGAAAATGGGTGTTGCAAATATTGATAGTAACGCTGTTGTGGCTATTTATTTGAGATAAAAAGTAATAGAATGCATTTTTTTATCGAGGGCGCATTCATAGGGGAATGGGGAAGCGTCCTCTCCCCCTAGGTGCTCGAAATAGAAAATTAAAATATACATTGGCTATTGGAAACCTGAACCACAAAAATATTATCAGTGAAGATTGGAAAACACCCGCAATAAAATTCTAAATCTAATTAAATTACTAAAAAGTACGGCGGAGAATGGAGTAGTACGAAGATTTACAAGCACGATAGCAGCATTTATTTATTTTTAATGGATTTAAATAAAACATAATTTTAAATTTTCGCAGATATACGGATAATTAAATAAAAAAATGATTACCAAATATTTCTGCTATTAAACAGTTTCTTTAGTTCTATTAAGGGTTCAAATAGCAATATTTCCACATAAAGAATCTTTTGAAATTGAAAATCTCTATTGGAGATTGTAATTATTTAAAAAAACAACGCTGTGGAATTAACTTGCTTATTTTTATTACGAAGCTTATTGGCGAGATATTGGCTTTTATGTATAGGTAGAATAGGTCTTATTGATATTAAGTATACTATTTCAAAACTCACGCTTACTGGTGTTGTAGTTTAACAAAAAATAGTTTTAATTAATTAAATTGTTTTTATTGAGTATATTTTCGCTTGTATAAGCCAGTTATGCGCTCCTTTTTTGTTTTTCTGCGCAGAAGATCAAAATGTGTACCACGCGCATACCGAGCAAGCTAGACATGCGCACGGACTTTCAGGGGATGTACTTTGGTGTCTACATTCGAATCCACCCACTTTTAATATCTCTGCAATAGTAAAGCTACACTCAAAAGACTTTCTCTTTGGTTGGGGTATTTCTACCGCCTTCTTCTACATATGGGAGGAGCTTGCTTCAAGCCATATTTAACCGCGTACTGTTTTCCTTCAGTAGTACAACAGTCGCCTTTTAACCATACTTTCCTTTGAGTATCACGCTATAGTACGATGAAATTATCAATTAATGAAGCTTTGCGCCACAAAGTGTCAACAATGAATTTTACAGAGTTCAGTGCGTTTTGCGACACGTTTCATTCAGATGCAGAAGCGCTATTATTGGATTTGTGGATTTGTGATATTCCCACAACGCCAAATTCGCCCAGTGGACATCCAGAATCCATCCCCTGCCCAACACCACCACCAATGTCAAACAACGCCACCGACACAGCAACCCTGCTTCCGACAGTCAAACGGTCTCACATCAAAAAGTGCCCCAGCAGTGACAGTGTTCCTAATTTCAATTACAATTCTCAACCGTGTGCTATTCCGATGCACTCTTTGGAATGTTCACCAGTGCACCGGAAACAACCAAAAAGGTTATGTAAACGCATGTTTAATTATAAGTACAATTTTTAGTTTGTACTTCCTATTTATCAATATATATATTCTCACCAACATTTCTCTTTTATTGATTCTTTTTCTTCATAATTATACTAAATCATACTGCACAACGTGCTTTTTAAAAAGCGAATTTTTTTATTAGCAATACCTCACTTGCTCGCACACCATGGAAGAGTGTACCGTACACATTTTTATTGACATTCAAGGGTATAATTGTTCCTTTGGTTACATTCCTAAAGAAATGGCACTCTACGATGGATTTCGTCTTTCTAATTTTTTATTTAAACCTCCATTTAAAAGAAACATTCTGTCTCCTGAAGATACTAAAATTATTACATGGTGTGAAAGATATCATGGCTTAGACTGGGAATCTGGATACATTGACTTAAACGAGATCGATACAATTCTTACAAATATATATTTTTTATATAATAAACCAAAAGTATATGTAAAAGGAGTTGAAAAGACAAAATTTTTACAAAAAGTTTTAGACAGTGCAAGCATTATTAGCATTCCGACTTCTAATGCACCAAAATTAAGTAAATATAAAAAGGTTCCTGGGTGTTATTTTCATAAAACGGTAGAAGTTTGGCATTGTGCATTGGAGAATGTAAAACTATTATACAATAATTATAAGAATTGTTACTAATAAAATTTTACTTTTCATTTCCTTTTTATCGCCAAAATAAAAATTATGTTAGTAAAAATATAGCTTGTATGTGAAGGGTTGATATCCTATCATCGACATCATAATTGTAGCGGTCAACATCCACCAGAGTATTGAATCTATCCGCAGTTAGACAATTTGTAGTTTTTGAAAATAAATTTTTTCTTCCTTTCTTCATTTGTTCAAATATTGTGACCAAATATATTTAAACTCTTGTTAAACTATGTAACTGTCAGTCCTTAGAATTATTTTGTCTTGTGAAGGTCTTTTCTTGTTTAATATATTTTTTAAACTATATTGGATTTTTAATTATGACCCTTAATCCATATATCCTTTTATATTACATTGCTAATAATATATTGTATGTGCATAATCCAAATAGAGTAACACATGCTATGGCGTGTTTTGGAAATAAAACAGATTCTGCTTTAAGTAAGCATTGTCACTATATGAAATACAAACTAATTAATAATAATTTTACTTCAGCTTTTTCTCACTTAATGCAAAACGATGAAAAAAATAGTAAATATTTTAAAATATTATATTATTATCCTAATAATACTATTTTGGACACTAATTGGATTCAGAATTTGCAGACGGAAGAATGTTCAAATAATACAGAATATGAAAGTATTAAGAAATCTTTAAAAAATGAATCTTGTAGAATAATCGGAATTTTAAACTTATCATTATCAATATTTATACTTTGTGTCTTGTCGATTATGTCAATAATGTTTTATAAATTTAATTATTAAGTTTACTCTTCATGTTAAATAATGTAAAAAATATTAACCTTGCGTTTTCATTATGGAAGGGATGTTAATATAAGAATAAATGTGACATAAAATGATAGCAGTCTACTTGGGTCTCTCAAAATGACCTATTATTCGAAAAATCAGTATTTTTCTAACGACCCAAAATCAAATTATTATAGTAGTGACATAAAAAAGTAAATGAAGAAAACCTTTTAAACAACAAAGTGTTTTGCTTGAATAAGTCCTTATCAAAATTAATACATGTTGGAATAAGTTTGGAAGATTTCTCGGCTAAAATAAAAATTAGAAGCCAAAATGGATTCAGTATTACTTTAAGTGAAGAAGAGTGGAAAAGTCTTGAAATATCAGGGAGTAGTAGTAAATTATTTCTATTCATCTAACAACGAACCCTTTCCAATCAAGATTAATGATCTTACTTTGTCATTTGAAAAAATTAATCAAAATCCTATTATAAAACTTCATAGATGTGATGGTGATTATTTGTATTTCGCTAGAGACACTACTGATAAATTGTGGGAAATACAAGAATTAATTAATTATAGAATTCAAATTATAAAAAAGCAAGAATTTGAAAAATATTTTAATGTGTTCCAAACTACACTCGTCAATAATTCAGTGGACTTGTTAACAAGTGTTTATAATGTTTTAAATCCCAGTCAAAATGCTAACAGTGAAAATGTTAGTACCATGTTGGAGATGTTATTGATGTATCCGAACGTGTTGGAAAATAAATTGAGAAGAATTACTCCAAAAAGAAAATATTATGAAGAAATCAGTGAATATTAATGAAGACAAAAACAAATTTCACTTATTAGTTGTTTGGAATTATGCCTCAAGACAATCACGCAAAAGTGATTATCATCAGTACTACCTGGATCGACTTCGTTTTGAAAAAAGAATATAAAATTTTAAAAAAATGTTTTCTAAAATATTAGATGTAAATCATAGAAATGTAATTTATAATGAAAGATTCAATAAAGAAATTTAGTTTAAAATAATGTTGTTTTAATAAAAAACTGTTTCTTGGTAATATTTATATATATTAAAAATTATATTACAATAAAGATATCTAGAAATCGTATTACAATACATCCTTTTTTAATATCCATGAATTATGTGATTTATCCAATCCTAACCATTTAACATATACCTTATTTCCTTTTTTTCTTAGTATTTTTTCAACCAAATATACATCAGGATGTTTTACCTTCTGTAACTCTTCTTCATAAAATCCACCTTCAATATTTTCGTTTTTAATATCTTTTAAGAGATAAGTGGTTGGATTTGTTAACTGCACTTTCCTAATTTGAAAAATTTCAGTAGACCAGTTTGGTGTATATCCTTTATAGAATGCTTCCCTATGTTTAGAAATTCGAACAAAATCATTTAATATAAATTTATTTTGTTTGGGATCAATCGTTTTCTTATGTGTAAATGATTTTTTCATAATTATATTTGCGTTCTTCTCATTAACATTAGCAGGTTGGAACCCTGTTTTTTGATGTTTTTTATTATTATACTTTTTAAAAATTTCTGGTAAAATATTCAACCACTTGTAATTACCTTGATTGCTAAAATGCTTCCACATCATACCTTTCAAGGTACGATTTACTCTTTCAACAATACTTGCTTTTAAATTTGAAAAAGTACTGTAATGATTTATATTGTAATTTTTCATAAGTTTTTGAAAATGTTGATTATAAAATTCTTTACCCAAATCCGTTTGCAAGTTTTTTTGGTCTTGTAGTACTTTTTAAAATTTTGTCCATAGCTTCCACAACATCCTTTCCTTGTTTAGTCTTAATAGGTTCAGCCCAAGCATATTTGGAAAATGCGTTGATCACCACTAAAATATATCGATAACCTCTATTAAATTTTGCGTATGGTAGCATTTCAACCAGATCTGCTTGCCATAAATCGTTTAACTCTTTAACTATAACCCGTCTTCTTTTGTAATTTCTTCTAGCGGGTTTATGAAGTTCGTTCACTACAGTTTCTTTAATATTTTCACTCATTTTTTAGTTTTTTATATTTTGTTTATGTTTTAGTTGTGACTGTCTGAAATATGTTGCTGGCTTTGTGTCAATTTTGACTCTATGTCTGAAATCTTAACTTCAGCTGCTATTATATTTTTTCGATTAAAAAATGCAGTATGATGAGCCTCCTTAGCAAAAGTTTTAAAATCATTTAAATCTTCTACAATTTTTTCCAAAGAAAAGGCTTTTGTGTATTTTTATAAATCCTCTAGATCTTGGATGCTTTTGTCAACATTTTGTTGTAGTTTAGCAAATCGTTTTTCAAAATCCTCCACTGTTGTTTTCAAACCCGCCTGTAATAATTGAAATACTTTTTCTATATTTTCAATTGCTTGAACATTCTTTTCTAGTTTTTCTCTAAATTCCTCATATTTTGTGTTATACATACTTCTGAAATGATCATTCTGAATTTTTTCAATTTTAAAATTTTCCTTTAGTTCATTAACTTCTCTTTTTAGAGGTTCTAATGTAACATTAATATTAAAACGTTTTGAAATGTGTGTACCAAATTTGTCGAGAGTCATTTTGAATGTGTAGCAAAATAATTACAACCTTTCCTTTTATACAATTATATTGGCCTCTTTTAATTCTTCAATAATAGAGTTAATTTCATTATTGTGCCCAGTGTGGCCAGCTGCTTTTGAAGCTAATAATACTTTTAACCTTTCAACTAATTCATTGGGATCATCGAAATAAACAATATCTATTTTATTATTAGATAAATCCATGAAACCTGTCCCTTTTTTTGTTAAATTTTTAAAATATTGTTGTATTTGTGATGTTTGAGCAATGGAAGAAGCTCTAGTTCTAGCACTTGTAACAGGCGCTAGAGGTTTGGAGAATGAACGGGTTCTACCTCTAAGAGGATCCTTTAAAATAGCCTTATCTACAAGGTACGGATGAATAAGAGTAACATATTTATCTGAAGCTGTTCCGTGAATTTGTTCGTTCTCTTTATAATTTTTTCGATACGCATTAGTTCTTTTTAAAATATCCATGTAGTCGTCGGATGTTTTTTAAATAACAATTCAAATAACCCAGGCGTGCCTTCGTATGTAAGACCTTTTACTAATACATCTTTTCCTTGAAAATTTATTCTTGAATGGCCAATAGAAAAAGATTCATCTTTTATATTATGTCTAATTCCATATTTGTGATCGAATAAGCTCTTCGTATCTCTTATCATTTCATCTACATACTTTCTAGGCAGTGGATCAAATTGTTCCAAATATATTTTATATGTTTTTGTTGAAGGTAAATTCTGGATATATGATCTGCTTTCTTCAAGTTGTTGTCTAATTCCTTCGTCGGATTCGTTGCTAAGATTAACTGGTGTTCCTTCAAAAACCTCTTCCTCTTCTAAAAAAGAAGCTCCCATTGGTAATAAATGTTTATCATATGATGATACTCTTTTTTGTTCCGTGGTCCCTTATGGCTATCCACCAGTGGTACAAAAAGTAGTTTGGGTAGACCGCCTAATCGCCTAAGGAAGATATCACACTCCTTCGGTTGCAGAATAGACCGCTCTTCGTAACCGTGTCGCTATACACATACAAACACCTACACAGAAAAATAGTATAGGAAAAGATATTGAGTGATTCGAATGTCAATCATCAAAAAATGGGTTAAAAATCAAAATTTAATCGTCGATTGCTCCCTTCCTATAAAAAACGAAGAAACCTAAAAATATGGCAATTACGTATTTTGGCGACCTCTTTCCGACCAGGTATATCAGATTTTGATTTGGATCCATTTTGACCACGAAAAAAATTCCGTCAAAAATATTCATCAAAAATCGTAATTTTCAGTTTTTCCCAAATTTCCACTGGTTTTAGGTATAGGTAAATGTATTGCAAGAAGAAAGTATTTGAGATTCTAAAGTTTGACGTGTCATACCGATTTTCTGTCCGACGTTTCGTTTTCGAGCAATGTAGAACTCAATATGGGCCTGCAAGTGACTTTTTCGATCTAAAAGAAAATTCTAAAGTGTGACTTCCAATTTTTCCGAATACCGCCAGTTTCAATAGGGTTCTGAAGCTCCCAGTCCTCTACAAACTCCGAAAATTTAAATCGATTTAATTAAGTTTTGCGACCTGTAATCGATCCAATACGAATTCGCGGAAATTTCGATTTTGACGTTTAATAACTCCGAAACGAAACACCCTGTATAACTGAATTTTTTATCGAAACTAGACGCACTATCCCTCTATTAACCCAGAAAATTTAGTCGCTCCCGCACTAATCGTTTTCGAGAAAAAAAATTGAAAATGTGAAAATGTCCAAGTCTGCGACAACCAACGGACATTTTTTTCACCAAGCAAGGGGTATATAGACCGCTTCGCGGTCTAATGTAAAGATCACTAAGAAAAAATATAGTGACTTTCTTGCTAAACTTTCCTTATTTTCTACCAGTCTTACTTACATATTTTTTAAACCCTTTATTTAACTTCTTGCAATAATTTTATTGAGATTTTGTTGACAATATTAATATTTTCTTAATCCGTGCAGAAAGAAATCTTTGAACAAAGTCACACGGGTGGGTGGAATAAGATAACATCTGAATAAGGTTGGTATTTGCCTACCGAATGCTTTATTTACCCACAGGTATATTTTTACTGGTTCTATTACAAGATTAAATAATTTACCGATATTATTAAATTATTTAGTGTAGATATGGAACCCACGGAGGGTGAGGCTCTTATTTTGTAGAACTTGCCTAATTGTTTGGCAATCTGACATATTTCTCATAGCGTAGGAAACGAATTTACGTTGTTGGCCCCGGGACAATTTTTGTCATAATTACATTTAATTTTAATAATAAATCAGCACACTATTGTTTACAAAAATAAATCCATATTGTATTAAATTTTTTAGCCTATTTTGTGGTTATAGAATTATAGAGAAAGTGTTAAAAGTATGAAAACATCTCATATTTGGTCTACATTTTATTTGAAATATCTTACGGTAAATCACTGACGGCAACGCTCACGATATTTTATAATCTCGAATGAAAAAAGCGTGGTATACAAAAAAACAGGTATGAAATCTTTAAAAGGGAAATAAGATAAGCAGCGAAATTGTTGTGACTATGGCAAAGCTGCTAGTCCAGAAGAACAAACCATTTTTCCATTTGTTATCAAGAGAGTTATAGTGAAAATACTGTAATGAGTGCCGAAGCATGTCACTGTTCCTAGCATTACGCGTAATGAACTTACTATTTTGTGAACATTGATATAGAAGTCATATTTAAAAGTATTCTGCACTTTAAGCCACTTTAGTGCTTTAAACCTAAGGTTAAAAATATATCTGACAATTATGTTGCATAATTTAAATTCTTCTTCGTGAAACAAAGGAGACAAGCATGTAATTAATATCGGCTTCGTCGCCTGGGGCTATGATCGGGATAATATAGTAACGGTTTAATCTTTCTTATTCGATACATTGCAATTTGTAGGACACACTGCGTTATTTACAAAAGAGAAAACTCTGGTCATGGGCGTCCACAAGGGGTGTATTTTAATAATTACAATAAATAAAATATTTTTACAATTATTCAAGTAATTCAATTGAAGCAAGACTAATTTATATTCTATAATAAATATTAAAAAGCATATGCCGGTCGATCAAGAGCAATGTATAAGTCAGGGTCGAAGTGGGTATGAAATTTATTTTTATTGTATTCTGTATTTCATATTTAAAAAAAGTATTGAATAGTTAGCTTTAATACTCGTCGCCGCTCGTATTTTTTTAAGCTTTCGATAAGGATTGCTCGTGACTGTCTGTGGCAGTGTATTAAAAATGCCATTGGTAGTTAATAGGTTTGTTTCTGCAGCAGTTTGAAACTAGTCAGAGACAATCTTCTAGGAAAACAGTTTGCTAATCGAAACCGGACAATCTCATTGGCTCTAATTGATTTGAAACTGCTGCAGAAACAAACCCAATACTAGCGATGTTAAAACATGTTTTTGTTATGAACTATAAAATAATAATTCGTCGCGTTCTAATCGGATTTTTAGTACCATTACGTATAGTAATGTATGTACATACTCAGAGTTAACATAATCAAAGTTATCTTAAAATATATAGCAAGTTTGTTGTTAGCTACCTACTTTAAAAATTTATTCACGAATAAAATATTTGGGAAATATATTTATATTGTTACAAATACAGTAAAGAAGTGTAGTCCCTCGCTGAAATAACGGTTCAGTGCTCTTTATTTGCTGGGGTAATAAATATTTATTTAAAAAATATTTATCTCCCGCTCGTCTAATATTTAAATAGCCGGGGATTCAGTGCACCCCCTTGCACCCTCGTTGAGGTGCCCATTTTAAAAGTATATTTTTTACTTTGTGTGAGCTGTGGCGTCTTAACTGCATCATGACAGAGCTTTAATTTATTTTAGGCCACGTAAATTAAAAAAAGGTGTAAAGTTGACGATTAAAAGTGAAAAGTTCGCTCTAAAATTTTAGAATTAAATCCTGCAGGAACATTTTAATTTATTCGCATTAAAGAGGCGAATTGAAAAAAATAAATAAAGTAAATAAATAATTGGGATGTTCAAGTTGACTGGCGCAAAAATTATATTCATATGACCCCAAATCAACAATATTAACTACAAGTAATGTAATGTTTAATGTCTAATCTGGAGACGCCGCTGCGCTGGTCGAAATTTTGAGGTCATACTCCGCTCTGCAAAAGTGAAATCTGATTTTTAAGGTCTCTCCGTATATTTTCAAGTATACATAAGCTATCTGTTAACCATTTAGTCAAGTCCATTCGTATAAAACATTTTAAAAATATTCTTTGAAGCTTAAAAAAAATTTAAGTTATTTTTTAAACTGTTTTTTAACATATTAGTCCTATTTGTAATGTGATCAGAGATAAGAACATCAACCCTGATATTGGATGGGTGTGTCCTCCGATTATAAGGCAACAATTGTAGCTGGACGTCCGTTGGTTTCACAACATCACATACCAGGGAACCCTGATAATTTGGAAAGGGACTCTCCTTCCTAGTCAACAAGGTGACTAGCACAACATCCAGATGGATTGGATGGGATATATCGGGACTAGATGTGTAAAGTGCTTAGAGACAATTTTAGTAACAGTGTTAGTTAAATATTCAGAGAAAATTTTAAATATAGCGTTAAGTTAAGAAGTAAGTTTTTCCAATTTTGCTTAGTTAAAAATATTTTTTATGTGCTTTATGCATAAATCTTCTAACCCCTAAAATAATTTCTTTTTTTGATTGATTGGCTGGGTATCGAGGTGAAAAGTGCTTAGAGACACTTTTAGGGATATTGTTTTTCCATTTTTGTTTCATTAAAAATATTTTAAACATGCTCTATGCATACATTTCATTTTTTTTAAGATTTTGTAACTATGAAAACAAACCGTCTAACCATTTTATTCTGCCAAATAAAGTGTAGTAATGTATTATTTTTAGTTAAACTTTATGGTGCAGGGCAGTGTTTTGTAGAAAATAAAAACATTTTATTATTTTTAAGTTTGATTGGATTCGTTGGGATATACTGAGACTAGGCATAGTGTTTAGAGATAATTGTGGGGACAATTTTAGTTCAATGGTGTTTAGATAAGTAGTTTAAAGTTAATAAGTTTTAAACATGCTTTATGACATAATTCTTTAAAACTTTTTACCGCTATTATTTTATTTTGGTAAATATTATGTTTAATTGTATAGTAATTAAATGTATTATTTTTGATTACACTTTACATATGGTGCTAATGTGCAATGTTTTGTAGAAAATAAATTTAATATGGTATAATTGGGATACTTGTATCCCTATCGATGGTAATTATTTCATTTCCACTATTACAAATCTGACAAGTTTTTGACAAAATTATTAGATATAGTGATCGCCTACAAATATAGCAATGTAAGCCCATTTTTCGAGTGTCTTAGTTTTCTTTTTATGTGCGTGTTTACGTTATTGTAGGATCGCATGTCAAAAAAAAATATTGATGAATGTAGAAGCAAAAATAACTGGCGAAGTTGTTACCATCTTCGTGATTTATTTTTAAAAACTTTTTACAAAGGGATCTGGATCTAGTTCTGGAGAGTCCTTGTAGTCGAACTGTGGAATAATTTCTTCTACATCAACACATGATTTCTAATTCTTCTTCCATTTCAAATTTTTAATTAGTAAATAGGGAGTTAATCTAATTATGATATGCTAATTGGGGTCACAAATTCAGTAAAATTTAATTTTCACTCTTAACTTCGCTTTTAATCTCGTCATATACGGTAGAGGCGGAGGAAAATTTTAGGCGGAGTAAATAGGGAGTTAAACTAATTATGATATGCTAATTGGGGTCACAAATTCAGTAAAATTTAACTTTCACTCTTAACTTCGCTTTTAATCTCGTCATATACGGTAGAGGCGGAGGAAAATTTTAGGCGGAGTAAATAGGGAGTTAAACTAATTATGATATGCTAATTGGGGTCACAAATTTAGTAAAATTTAACTTTCACTCTTAACTTCGCTTTTAATCTCGTCATATACGGTAGAGGCGGAGGAAAATTTTAGGCGGAGTAAAATTATGAGGTAAACTAATTATAGAAAGTTAAACTAATTATGATATGCTAATTGGGTCTCTCAGTTCAGAGGCGGAGGTAAAAAAAATTATTATTTTAAAATATGGAGTAAAACTAATTAATTTTAATATATGGAGTAAAACTCATTACTTTTAATATGCAAATTTATGCTAATTTTGAGGAGTAGAGTAATTTCCCTACTATTATTCTACTACTAGTGTCGGGTACGGGTTCCAGCCACACAAATTTAGTAAAACCATCTATGACTGTCAGTATGTGTGAATTTCCCTCAGGACTCTTGCAGAATGGTCCTACGTGATCCAGGTGCAAAGTATGGAAAGGTTCATTAATTTTTGTTATAGGATGTAACTCAGCCTTTCATTTTCCTGTTGGTCTTTTGGAAATCATACAGGAAATACAGTTTCCAAGAAATTTTCGAATAAATTTTATCATGTCCTTAAACCAATACGTTTGTTTTACAGAGTCGTAAGTTCTTTCCCAACCTGGGTGACCATTATCACCATGGAACATTTTAGCTATTCTCCAACGAACATCTTTTGGAATGACAATTTTAGGTTTTTCATCTATAACCTTACAAACTTTATCGTCTACAAGAGAATATCCTGGTTCCGCTTCGTTTTGGAGTATTTGTTTTTTTATTAACTGTAGATCTTCGTCTTGAGTTTGTACTCCCATAACCCAATCACTAATCTTGATTGTTCCTAGCAGAACAGGATTTCGACTGAGAGCATCAACGTGTTGCATTTGAGTACCTGGTCTGTGTTCAATAGTAAAGTCGTACTCCTGAAGCTCTATCCACCATCTACCAATACGAGGTGTAAGGTCGCGTTTAGACCACGTCAAACGTACAGCATTACAGTCTGTTATGATGACAAAGTGTTGCCCATATAAATAATTTCGAAATTTTCTGATAGCCTCATACACCGCTAACGTCTCCAACTCATAACTGTGATACCTAGATTCCGCGTCTGTAGTTTGTCTACTCATAAATGCTATTGGTTTCCAATTGCCAGTATCGGTCTGCTTTTGCATAAGAGTACCACCCAGTCCTATCTGACTTGCATCGGTATGAAGTTGGGTATCTGCTTGGGGATGGTATACACCAAGTGTCGGTTTTGATGTTAACTCACGCTTTAATTCTTCAAAAGTATCTTGTTGTTCCTTCTCCCATTTCCAGATAGTATTCTTCTTAGTCATCGATGTAAGCGTTTTGCTTTAATGGCAAAATTCTTAATATATTTACGAAAATACGAGGCCAGTCCCAAAAATTGTCTAGTCTTATGAACGTCGCGAGGTGTTGGAAAATCTCTTACTGCTTCGAGTTTCCTTGGCGATGGGCTAATTGTTCCTTTACAAATTTCAGTTCCCAAATATTCAATACTAGTTTTCAAAAATTCGCATTTCTTTAAATTTAAAGTTAGCCCTGCTTGACTAAATTTCTTTAAAACAACTTCTAGTCGTTCAAGTCCTTCCTCAACAGATTTAGAGAGTATGAGAACGTCATCTAAATATACTAAAGCATATTGATGCCGCAACTGTCCCAGTACCATGTTAATGGCTCGTTGAAATACAGCGGGGGCATTGGAGAGGCCAAATGGTACTCGTGTATACTGGTAATGACCATCTGGTGTGACGAAAGCTGTGAATTTACGACTATCTTTTGCGACTTCGATTTGGTGATAGCCCGACTTTAGGTCCAATGTAGTGAAAATCGTACTTCCACTTAGTCTTTCCAGGTGGTCTTCTATTAATGGTAGAGGATATCTATCTTTTACTAGGACTTCATTAATTTTCCTGTAATCTACACATATGCGCAGATCACCGGTTTTCTTTTTCACCAATAAAATTGGGCTAGCGTAGGGTGAGACTGTGGGCTCTATTATTTCTTTTGCTAAAAGGTCACTTACTATTTCTCGAACAATGCCGCGTTCATACAACGAGAGGCGATAAGGCTTGTAGTTAATTGGGATATTAGAGGTAAGTTCGATATGCATCTGAATATCAATATTACTTAATAGAGCATTGTTCTCCGTAAAACAACTAGAATAAGTTTTGATTACTTTTTTTAAACATTCCTTTTCGCGTTCATTGAGATTTTGCCCGGACTGTGACGTAATATCCTTGATCTCGACGGCTCTTGCCAGACAGGTGTCTTTGTCGATGTCTAGCTTTTCGACACCAAGGTTGAAAACCCTTATATACCCTCTATTGTTTTCTATTTTTACTTTATTTGGAGGAACAATTAAAGTTGAATTTTGACAATGCTGTTCAGAATAATTCGAATAAGCCATTCCTTTTTCTATATCCGATTTTATTTGGATAAAATTGACACCTGGATTTATAGTTGTCTTTTCAGGTAAATTTAACTTAACTTTGTTGTTACTGTCAACACACATAGGCAATTCTCCGAAATCTTGAACTTCTAACAACGTTAAATGGTCAGGAGTCTTATATACAAAAATTCCTGGCTGTTCTGTCACCGGCCGCCCTATTAACAAGTCAACATTCTGTACGTGGTTTGGCACTATGTAAAATTCAGATGGCATACTTAAACCATCTATTTCCACTGTCGCTAACGTAACACCCATTGGTTTAACAGTAGAACCACCGTAACCTTCTATGATAACATTATTTGCATCTGGGTGCACTTTAAGGTTCAACTTATCTACAAGATCTATTTTAATTGTATTGCACCCACTACCGAAATGTATGTAAGCCGAAACAGTCTGGTTATTAATTTTGGCACTTTTATAAAATTTTTCATTGCTCTTATCGTCTGAATTACATACCATTTTACGAATAGTTTGTTTGAGCCGATTCTTTTTTTTAAAACAATCATTTTCAAGATGTCCCTTAATTTTACAAAAATTACAGAGTTTTTCCGTTTTGTTTTTGGGGCATTCACTTTTTTTATGTCCATCTTTGTTGCACAAATAACAAGTTAATTTACTTTTTTGTTTTACATTAAGTCCTGATGCACTACTGTCAAAATGTTTATCGTGTTCTTTATAGAAAAAATTCGACTTCGAGTTTTCATTATTTGCAACAAGATATTTTAATAAGTCTTGAGTATTAAAACAACCTGAGGCTTTAGCACCAGATTTTAAAAATGGATCATTAATTGTATTACTGATTATGTCCACTATAATGCAATCATTTAGTCCACAACTTTGACCTAATGTTAGTTTTTTATAATAAAAATCAACTAAATTGTGATTTTTGTCGCGTAAAACATTGACAAGTTCTTTCAATTTAAAAAACATACCTGTCGGCGACGAAAAGGCATCCGTTAATTTGTCCTTCCACTCACACCACGAAATATTTAGGTCACTTTGATTATGATACCAATTCTTTGCATGTCCCGACAACTTATTGGCCATGCAAAATATTCGCGCCTTGTCATCCCAGTTAAATATGTCACCCGTGGAGTCAATCGTGTGCAACCACTGCTGCATGGATATGCCCGTTGAACCTCCCTGAAAGATTGGCACACTTTCAATTTTTCCTTCAAATCGCCGTCCCTCTCGAACTTCTGGGGATTTTAAACATTTTTCCAATACTTCTATTCGTTTTAACAGCTTACGCCGTTCCTGTTTTTGCTTCTTCTTCGTACTTCGCCGGTCATCACTAGAACTGGATGAACTAGTACTACTCGAACTAGAAGAACTTTCACTGTCACTAGAGCTAGCTCGACGGCGACGTTTTCGTTTCGAATTTCTCGACATTTTGCAATAAACGTATCAAACACCACAACACTAATTAAGTACGTGAGCGAATCCCACTTCTGAAGTGGTAGCCGTCGCTAATTTTATAATAAAACAACTTTCAAATTAAATTGTTATATTCGCGAAATTATGGAAACTATTTTAAAATAAATGCATTGATCACGAATCGACGCTCTCAGGACCGTTTTTTGTCAACTAACTCATTTGTTCGGGATATGGTAGCGGCTAGTAATATAGACGCTCTTTGTTTTGGTTCATTTCGGAGACCTTGGCACGTAGTCCCTCGTCTGCATTTTCTTGGTTTTGATACTTGTGCTTATCAATATATATATATATATATATATATATATATATATATATATATATATATATATATATATATATATATATATATATATATATATACAGGGTGGACGTAAAGTAAGGAATAAATTCATTATCTCGCAAACTACAATTTTTTTTAAAAATCGGTCGGACCCGTCCATTTTGTTTTTTGATCGCGCATATTCTGACATAAAATGTAGGTGTTCCAAATAAGAGTGACAGAAAGAATATTTTTTTCTTAAATGGAATCCCCCGTATATTATTGCATATTCGGATTCTTCGGAATATTCTAAACATTTTTCATGTAGCATGTGCTATACCTTAGCCCAAGCGTTTTGGAGTTAATCTCATTCAAAATTTGAAAAGTGGAAAAAAGTTATGGAGAAAACAAAGAATAAAATTATTTTAAAAATATTTTATTTATCGAAAAAACAGTTTGGTGAACTTAAAACTAATTTGTCTTAAGTAAATGTTCGAAGTGTCTTCCGTTGGTCAACTGACAATAGCCTAACCGATCTACAAATTCTTGCTGAACATTTCTAGCCATTTGGGGTGTAATTTGCCGAATTTCTTGCCGGATGCGATGTTTTAAATCATCTAAATTTGCAGGCTGGCTTTTGAATACTTTTCCCTTAAGGTATCCCCATAAAAAAAAGTCGGGTGGTGTTAAATCGGGTGACCTTGACGGCCACTCAATAAAACCACCTCTTCCAATCCACCTGTTTGGAAAAGTATCGTCCAAATAAGTACGAACTCCCTCAGCGAAATGTGGCGGAGCACCATCTTGTTCCAATCAGATATTATGATGCGGCAAATCGGGACGTTCTAACTCAGGAAAAAGGGTGGCCAGAGCTGGAACAAGTTCTTCTTCTAAAAGTATCTCGCCTGTTAAATTTACGTCAAAAAAGAAAGGCCCTATAACAGTGTCATCAACAACGCCAGCCCACACATTGATTTTTTGATTAAATTGTGTGTGTCATTCCCTCATCCAGTGTGGATTTACATTGGACCAATATCGATAATTTTGGGTATTTACGTCACCATTTAAGCAAAAAGTGGCCTCATCGGAAAAAATTATATTTTTTACAAAATTTCTGTTCTCGAAACACATATCCTGTAACCGCTCACAAAATTCAAGGCGCATCTCAAAGTCTCCTTCCAAAAGTTCTTGGAGAACTTACATTTTATATGGATGGTATTTATTTTTATGCAGTATTTTAAGAACTGTTGTTTTTTCAATATCCACATCACTTGCTACCTGCCTAGACACCACAACATGCTGGTTATCTTGAACCGCCAGTAAGACTTCTAATTGTTGATTTTCATCAACTTTAGGACGACCACACCTAGAGGGACATCTCTTACATGACCATTTTTTTGTTTTGCTTACTGTTGATTGTGATATTGGCGGTCGAATGGGGTATTTTTGATTAAATAACTCACAAACTTCTTGCTGTGTTCTAACTCTGTAGCCCATCATCATCAAAACCTCTATGCGCTCTTTCTCAGTGAGCCGCATTTTAATGTAATTTAGTTATGAAAACAAGGAAAAAGTATTTTCAAAACTAATAAAACGTTACGAAAATACACATAAAACTGACAATAATATTAACTATTGACATTAATTAATTCTCTTGTTTCTCGCGTCATAAATCCAAAGCCTATTGACTTTTTGTGCGCTTCACGCATGCCGAATACAAGTTTTCTTGGGCGGCCGATCTCGGTGTTGAGTTAAAAAATTGAAGTCAGCGTGCACGACAGGCGCGGCCCGTGAAATTTTAAAGTTGTATATCTCTGTTGCTGCTTATGGGACCCATGCCAAATTTAGGTTTTTTAATAGTGAGCCCACTAGGAATGTTTTGGTAAAGAAAAAAAATATTTTGTGTTTTGCGAAATAAAGGTGAATTTTTGAATTGACCCACCTGGGTAAAAAATTAACACGCTTAGGTATTTTATTTATTACTTTTTCTAAACAAATTTTACATCATTTTGTCGACAATTCTTAAATTTTAAGAAAAAAAAATGTGTTAGTAGAAAGTTATAGTCATTTGAATCTTTTGCAACCGAAAATTTAAATTATTTTATATGTTTGAACGTAGACTTTCACGGATGGAGAAATGTGAAGAAATATTGATCCGGGAGTACATCCGTTCGTTTGTTAAATTCCTATTGGAATCTGGCAGACGTTTCGCCCAGGTCTCACTTGGCATTATCAATGCTTACTTGTTGCTGTCAAGTCGTAAACTGATGAATCTTTGTCGTGACTCTCGATATTTATAGCCTGCGCCGGAGGTTGTAGCGGTTCTGGTTGGCTGGCGTTGGCTCCGCCCCCTCAGTCGTTGCTTTGTTGGCTGTTTGTTGTGATGTGGTTGCGAGTTGATGCGCTTCGGCTTGCCGTTTTACTATTGTCTTCCATGTACAGGACAAATGCAGAGCGTCGTCCCTTTCGTTTAGATGCCCGGTCTTTTCTATTTCGATGGCTTCTCGTATTATTCTAGTTTTGTAGTTTTCGACGTTTGCCAGTTGTCTGCAGCTATCAAAGTTAATTTTGTGTCCTGTTTGATGTTGAAACAGAGCCGATGTAGTTTGTTTGTTTCTGATGGCCAGTTTGTGTTCTTCTGACCTGGCTGAAATTCGCCTGTTGGTTTGTCCGACGTACATTTTATTGCAGGTACCACATGCTACACTATACACACCTTGGTTTTCTAGTTTAATTTTCTGTTTTGGATTTTTTAATGTTGTTCTTATATTTAGATGTGGTTTATATACAGTGGATATATTAGGTATGCTTACGAAGAATGCGACCAATCCTATCAGTAGCTCCTTTAATGTATGGCAATATGGTTTTTGGTCTGCTTTCAGAGTCGTCCTGTTGTTTCTGTCTTGGATGCTGTTGCAGTTCTATTGCTTTTCTAATTGTGTTATCTTTATATCCATTCTGTTTTAGAGCAGTGGTTATCTTTTCTAGCTCATGAGGTCTGTTGTTGTCGCTGGTGAGCCGGATGGATCTGGAGATCAGCGTGTTTGCTACTGCCTGTATTTGTGATGGGTGGTAATGTGATTCGGCATTCAAGTATCTATTGGTGTGAGTTGGTTTCCTGTATACCGTGTGTTCTAGTCGTCCATGTTCATTTTTAAATACATGCACATCTAGGAAAGGAAGCCGATTGTTTTCTTCGAGCTCTAGTATGAATTGGATTCGTGGATGTATCGAATTTAGATGGTCCAAAAATTTCAGAAGTTTCTCTTTGCCAAAGGACCAAACAACAAAAACATCATCGACGTATCTAATCCATAGTTTTGGCTTAAGATTCGCTGACTCAAGGGCTTTCTTTTCGAAATACGCCATAAAAAGATTGGCTACTGCAGGTGACAGTGAAGACCCCATTGCTGCTCCATCAATCTGTCGGTATATTTGTCCATCGTACATGAAATAGGCGTTTTGTAGGCAGCGTTTTGACAGTTCTATTATGTGCGTCGGGAGCTGTTCATTATCTGCTATTTGTTGCAGTGCTTCATTTACTGGTATGCTTGGGTACAGAGATTTGACGTCGAAACTTGCGATGATGTCGTGCTGATCTATGGTGAGGGAGTCTATAATATGGGTGAAGTGTTCAGAGTTTTTAACATAAGAATCTGCTTTTTCAACTATGGGTTGCAGTATACTTAGCCAGGTATTTCTCTAAATTATGTGTAGGAGAGTTAAAAGCGCTAACAATTGGTCGTAAAGGGGCTCCGTCTTTGTGGATTTTTGGGAGACCATAGAATTTCGGGCATCGACTCGATTTTTCTCTAGGAATGAGCTTCTGTTTAATATCTTCGTCTATGGGTGATCCTATAATTTTGGACTTCGTTGTTTTTTCCAAGTATGTTGTAGGGTCTCTGGAGACAGGTTTGTAGCTTGGATCGTTTAGGAGTTGTTTCATTTTTGTGTTGTAGTCCTCAGAATTCATGATGACAGTGGCATTTCCTTTATCGGCTGACAGAATAGTGATGTCTTCAGCCGTATTCAGTTTCTTGAGAGCTTGTTTCTCCTGGTGACTTAGATTAGGTTGAGGTGGTTTGGAAGACTTCAGGATCCTCGTGACATCTTGTCGTACTTGCTCCGCCGTTTGTTCGTCTAAAGTTAATAGGCTTGTTTCGACGTTAGAGATAATATCTTCCATAGGTATTCTTCTTGGGGCAACTGCATAGTTAAATCCTTTGCTTAGTACACTTGTTTCGGCGTCGGAGAGCTGGTATTTTGATATGTTGTGTACCGTATGACTGTTGTGCGACACTGGCCGTTTTGGTTGTCTTCTGGAGTTTGCGTGCAGATTTTCTAGCTCTTTCTGAATTTTTTCGGATGTTAATTGTTTATCAGCTTCGGTGCGCCAGTGTGTTAGGAGCTCAAGACGGTCCCACAGCGTTTGATGAATTTGGCGGCTAAGGCTTAGGTGAAGTTTGTAAAGTTGTCCTACGATATCACCTACTTCATGACGGGTTCGTCTTATTTGTTCCTTTAGTAGAGCGGTGCTTGCTTTGTCCAGTATGGCTTGTGTTCTCCTAGTTTTGGTGTGATAGGAGAGTTTCGTGAAAGTTGGGCGCAGGTTCTCATTGCGGCAGTTTATATAATATATAAAAAGGGACGACGCTCTGCATTTGTCCAGTACATGGAAGACAATAGTAAAACGGCAAGCCAAAGCGCATCAACTCGAAACCACATCACAACAAACAGCCAACGATCACAACAAACAGCCAACCAGAACCGCTACAACCTCCGGCGCAGGCTATAAATATCGAGTCAAGACAAAGATTCATCAGTTTACGACTTGACAGCAACGAGTAAGCATTGATAATGCCAAGTGAGAGCTTGGCGAAACGTCTGCCAGACTCCAATAGGAATTTAACAAACGAACGGATGTACTCCCGGATCAATATTTCTTCACATATATATATATATATATATATATATATATATATATATATATATATATATATATATATATATATATATATATATATATATATACGTATAATAAAGATGTTTATTTATGCCAATAAAAACAATTTAAAATATAAATATAAAATTGATTAAAGTAAAAAAGAAAACCAAAACACTGACAGTAGTATACTAGTTGGCATAAATAGGTAGGATTTTGATTTATAAGAAATCATGCTTCCAATCCTACCCCTACTAAATAATTTTTTATATTATTTTTAAAAGTTATATAGCTTAAGACCCTTAGACTAGAAGGAATATTATTAAAAATTACAGAAGATGTATATTTAAACGAAGACTTATGTTTTTCAGTATGATGTTTAGGTAATTCTGTTGCGTTCTGATTTCTAGTATTAACATTATGAATATTATTGCTGAATTCAATTTTTTCAAATAAATATCTAGGTTTCTGAGTTAAAATTATTTTATATATAAAACAGGATAAATGGATTTCGCGTCTTTTTTCTAATTTAATTAAGTTATGTTGGTTAAAAGTAGGTGATACGTGATCATATATATATATATATATATATATATATATATATATATATATATATATATATATATATATATATATATATATATATATATATATATATATATATATATATTGATACACAATACGCTGTCGCCCCTCGGTCATAATTATGACGACCTGACCTCCACCCCTTCCAGTTGCTTAATTTTAATTGTTTATTCATGTTTATTCATATATGGGCTAATGGGAACCACCTGATTAAGGTTACCAAGAGAGGGGGGGCGATTTACTATTTTGGAATTCATATATATTTTTAGCTATATAAAATACAAAGTGACCTCAAGGTGATATATGAAGTGATAGGTACTTGCTACATCTACTGACCTGTGACAGTGTTGCCATATTCTAGAGGTATATGCGTACTGTAAATGCCTTCATATATATTTATATCTTTAACATATTATATTTAAAGATTTAATGAAATCCGGCCTACTTAGTAAATTACTTTGATGAAATTGCCTACTTGCTAAAAATCTTAAAAGACTTTTGCCTTTATGACAAAAAAAAATTGGAAATTTAAAGTTAAAAACAGCATTTTCAAAATTCTTCGATAAGTGTTGTTCAAAAAAACTTAAAACGACCACATAATGATATTGATTTCGGAGTCTACAATAACAATTGAAATAGAAAAATGTTATTGGAAACTAACATAGTTGATTTACGGAGAACAAAACATCCCAAACAAAATTTACATACATATTATAATTTTGCGTCCGACTGTCAATTTTTACTTACTTTTCTAGAGGAAAAATTGTATTCGTGAATGACCCCTCGCAATTTTTTTCATATCTTAAGTTTTGGTGCCTCTAACTAGATGATAGATGATTTTACTAAATATGAATGTTTTATATTGATGACTTTAGTTCGGATTTTAACTTTTCGAGATTAATCAAGCATCTGCCACGCTACCCGCCGCCGACGGCACCAACGCTGTATCACATCGCGTATGCGCGGAGCCAAACTAAAAATTTTGAAAAATGTGTAAGGACAAAAGTTGTTTCTTACATTGTCAGAAGCATTTTTTATTAAACAACTTTTTTTCTAAAACCATTGGGTTAGCAGTTACAAGAAAATAAACAATTAAATTGTTTATAACAATTGATCGCGCTAGAATTTTTCAATGCTGATAATTTTCGTTCAATCTACGCCTAATTCCTAATGTTCAAGATTTTTTTGCAGGTTTTTCTGAGAGATCCTTCTGGCGATAGGCACAGCAATTTTTAAGATATTTTCCCAAAAAAATCTTTAAAAAAGGCATAAAAAATACATCATACATATTTTGATTTCGTGCTTCAATAAGCGTTCATTCGATACCCTACACGATGCCCTTGAAAAAAAATGTCCCACTTTACCCCCTGAAATTAACCCCCAGAATCAAAATTTAACTTTTTGTACTTTACGTCTATAATTGGGCCACCACACTATCTCTATGCTAAATTTCAAATTTTTATGTCGAATAATTTCAGAGAATATCGCCTGTGACAGGCGAACGGACGCCGAAGTGATTCCATAAGTGTTCATTCGAATACTTGTGTTAATTTAATTTTTCGAATTAAAGCAACATAAAAACTTTTTAAACTTCCACCCTCAGCATAAAATAACACCCAAATTATTAAATAACAACCACCTACTCATGACTCACGCAGAATATTTATTTTAGGTAAATAGTGCTGCAACCTGAGCAAACAGAAACAAATTTAATATTTTAAGTTGCCTACCCTGTATATGGGGCATCAAAAGTGCTATTATTTTATTCACCCTTACACTGTTTGAAGAAAAGTGTTAAATTTGACATTTTTTTAGTGTTCCTCAAAGTCCAAATATATTTTGTGTGCAGAGGTAACTTATTAAGAAAGCTAAAATATAATAATTCGTCAGTCAAAAAACACTTCTTAAAAAGCATGACTTAACTAAACACGAAATAGTAAAAATATATGTTAAAATTAACTTACTTAATTCCTAAAGATTTCAGTTACAGGAGTCGTGGATTTTTAACGTTGTAGCTGTATACGAAATATGATTTTTGTAATATTAATCGTTTTTCAGTTAAAGCAACAAACATAGAAGTCGATTTTTTAAAAAGTGCTCACCCTATACGTATTTTACTAGAAGTGTAGCCAGGCCCGTTCCTAGGGGATTACGCGCCTGCGTGCAAGATATTTTTTCCGCCCCTTGTATATAGTTTTAAAATAGCCACTAACGAAATAAATAAAAAACCTAAATACATAATTAAATTTAAGTTTATATTCTAAAAAAACAGTATACAATACTATAATTTTGACACATTTTTTATACTGAATATTTGACAGACTTGACGTATTACAAAATAAGGTAATGCGAATAATTTTAAATATGGATAAATATACCAAAATAAGTTACATGTTAAATAAACTAAAAGGGCTAAATGTTAAAAATTTAATATTTTTTCTTATATGTGTTTTTATTTATAAAATTAAACATGATTTATTGCCATCTCATTTACATAGTTTTGTAACACAAAATTACGAAAATCATAATTATTCTACGTAACAACGAAAATTTTTGTTTAGGAAAAGTGACAAACATTTAACATAAAAATCGGTGTTTTATAAAGGGTTAAGTGAATATAACAGTTTAAATATAAAAATTAAATCTCAAAATTCTCTAAATAAATTTAAAAAATCATTAGAAATATATTTGTTTAAAGAACAATGTGAAATAATATAATTTTTTTCTAAATAATTTGAAAAGTTAATGTTAACTTTAAGTTGTTAAATTATACTAAAAATGTAAAGTTGTAGCATTTTTTTGCTAAATAAATCTTGTTACTACTACTACTAATAAAGGTCACATAGCAATAAAACAAACATCCAAAAATCAAAAAACAAGTGTTAAATATAAATAGAAATAAGCAAAATTTAAAAAAGAACAACAGGCATTATAACGTAATCCGTCTTGCCATTAAAGAGGCAAACTCATTTATCATTTCGTTAAGATCGATGGTTTCACAAATTTGATTTTCAATTGAAATAATAGCCAAATCTGCTAGCCGTTGTTGACACATAGACGTTCGAAGGTAATTTTTTATTATTTTTAATTTTGAAAAACTCCTTTCTCCCGAAGCAACCGATATGGGCAAAAACAAAAATTATCTTAGAGTTATAAATAAATTTGGAAACAACGATTTCAAATTATTTTTTGTAATATAATTTAAAATATTTTCGGGTGATTCTGTATCTTTATTAGAACTAGGGTTTAGAATTTTGTAAGACATGATTTCATTATATGCAAATTAATTCCATCAATATCTTTAAATATATTACCTTCGTTTTGAATTTGCAAAGCTATGTCTAAATCCATGCATGATTGTTTAATTACTTCTGAATCTAAATTGTGAACATTGCAAAAAACCCAAATAAATCATTACATTTACTAATCCTCTCGAAACGTCTTTGCAAAGATTGAATTGTAGTGTCTAAAATTTGAAAATAAAAATTGATTTTAAATTGTTGTTTAGGGATCAAAACAGTTTCATCAGCGCTTTCATATGAAAATTGACACTTGGTTATTCTTTGTCGCACTAAAGGAAATTCTTGCTCTATATATACGACTTTTTTTGCCTATGCGTTTATTTTATTGTCAGTTAGTTCTAGATTCTAGACTAAACAAATCACTACTGGGACTGGGTTATGAAATGATTTATTGATTTATATAATAAACGCCTTTTTGTGTTGAAGGAATCCAGTGTCCCAGGTTTAGGCAATATGAAGAATATTGACTTTTTGTGGCAACATGAAAGAAGATTTGCACTGGGAAAGTCGGAAAAGCGCTTGCTTTTTATTCAGGCAGCATAAAATAAAAGGTGTTGCGGTCTATTTCTGTTCTGACAAGTGGTTTTTATTATAAAGATAATGCAAGCGCCATCCGTTTGCTTGAATTAATAATAATAAAATATTTTTTGTTTGTTTTGTTTACAAGTTGGTTCGTGGGTAATGTCACAAATGTCGTAATCTCTAATCTCTGTCGAATTAGCGCCCCTAACTTTTGCCGCCTGCGTGCGTGGCATTCACTGCGTACCCGCCAGGAACGGGCCTGAGTGTAGCCTATTTAGAGACAGGGTAAAGAATAATTTAAATAAATAAAAACCCTTTTGTCAAAAAATTTGTCACCAAGAGACAGACCGGCGGAAATGCGAAACCATGTGATCTAGGGACCTCAAAACGTAAAGATCTGAAAAAATCTAGAGAGGTGATTTTTTCCATGAATAAAATACTTAATCTAGTGAGAGAAAATAATATTTGTTTACTCTGTATAAAAGGTTTTGCGACGAAAAAGCTACATACGAAAAATTTCACAAGGATCAAACACATATTATAAATAAACTATCTTTGCATAATAAGTTTAAATTTTTTTTCGTCAACTGACGGATTGAACCGATTGAAACGCGAAATCATGTTTTTCGGAATCTAAGAGCCCCAAAACGTTAAGACCTGAAACAATCTAGATAAGTAGTTTGTTCACGAATACAATTCCTCTTCCAGCGCATGGGGAAATAAAAAAAACTAACCTAATTGTTCTACATGACCCGTAAATAGTAATAACGTACGGCTCAAGATGTTTGTGCGACGTTGTCAAAATTCTGAGGTGACAACGTACGGTGGTTTCCTATTCAAGGCATATATGAGGCTGAGGAGGTGAGTACGTTCAGCCCATTACCGCTCATAGAAGCGACACTAGCGCCAATGATATATACAGGGCCCCCGTAACGGCTACTGGCGCCTGTGTGCAAAAAAGGATTTTGGCACCCCTTACGGCATTTTGGATCATGTTTATTTATTTATTCTTTGAAGGTAGGTAGGTAGGTAGGTGCTTGAAATAAAGCAAAAAACTGAACTTTAGAAGTCATATTTATTTGTCGACTAAAATATCAAAATGAAACAAACAGAATAAAATCATAACAAAATAAATTAAAATAAATTCTTGTTCACACCCATTTTAAAGCATTTACTTAACTAATGGGGTTCAGACACGTTGTTTATAAATACTAGAAAATAACCCATAACTAAAAATCACATCTTTTTTAGGAGCAAATAACAGAAATATTGCCTAATGTCTACATATATATATATATATATATATATATATATATATATATATATATATATATATATATATATATATATATATATATATATATATATATATATATATATATATATATATATATATATATATATATATATATATATATATATATATATATATATATATATATATATATATATATATATATATATATATATATATATATATATATATATATATATATATATATATATATATATATATATATATACAGTGACCGGCAAAAAGTTCGCAACATATGGGAAAAATTTTTATTAGGAGAGCATCGGAAAAACTTTCCCAGGGGATCGGTTCTGCATGTCCGATAACCTAAAAATCGATTTTGACATACGTCACGTGACCACTGGTATAGCGTCAAATTAAAAAAAAATTGTTAATTTACAAAAAGTGAGGTTAGTTGACGAGATATCAAAAAAAGTTATTTGAAAAAATTGCTTAGAATTAAATTCTAGGTCCTTGTGCAAAATTTTAAGATTTTATTTAAAAAAATTGGAAAACTCAATTTTTTTTAAATATTTTTTTATCGATTTACAAATTTCCGGTTTTTTTCGTTTAGATAGCTTGGCTAATGTAAAGCCCATGTATCTGGATGAAAATAAACGAATGTAGTAGTTTTTTCTACAATTGACAGGACAAAATTAAAAAAAACAGGGTTTCGCCGGACGCTAGCTGTTGCAATGATTTGTATCTAGCAGCAGTGTCAAAATTTTAGAGACATTTCAATGAGATTACATTGAGAAAACCTTAATCGTCTTAAATATATCTGAAGTTCGACTTTTTGTAAAGTTAAGGGGATTAAAATAGATAATAAACAAAAAATTACCTGTTTATTTAATCGAAATTTTATAAACGAAAACCAATGTAAGAAAAACTTAAAAGTAGTCAAATTCTGTACTAACAACACAAAAAATCATTGTTTTTCCTTGGGTGCACAAAATTTAAAACTCAGTATGACCACCATTTCTCTCCATACATACTGTTGTTCTCGAGCGCAACTCTCGATTAACATTTCGGAGCATTTTACGATTTATTTGCAATACACAATTTATAATGACATTCTCTAAATTTTGTATATTCCTAAAGGGTCGATGTTTGTACACAGGGTTCTTTAGGTATCCCCACATAAAAAAATCTAACGGAGTCAGATCTACAATTCTACAATTGACAGGACAAAATCGAAAAAATAGGTGTTCGCCGGACGCTCGCTGTTGCAATGGTTTGAATCTAATGAAATGACTGTATCAAGATTTTATTAAGATTTTTCGCACATAAATTTAACAACCAGGTCTATTTAGTTGTACTTAAAACTACCAAAGCAGGCTCTGAAATTAAAACAACCAAATAATCCAGTACGTTAAAAACAACAGAAAAATGTCAAACAAATTATAATTTGTTTGATTTCAACCTATGTCATTGGTTTATGTCTCGCATCTTACTAAGTTTGATATTTTACATAAGTTTATTAATATTTTATTCCTTAAAATGGCACCCACACTACTTCTTCAGGAAAAGATAGAAATTATTTTAATTTCTGGAGATAATTACAAAAGCCATCGAGAAACAGCAGCAATTTTTAATGAGAGGCACCCCGATAAATCCCTCCATTATTCCACAGTATCTCGTCTAGTCAATAAATTTAAAGAAACGGGATCGGTAGAAAATCAGTATAAAGTTTCCCATGAAAAACCGGTAACAGGTGACGAAGGTTCTCTGGATGCGTGTTTGTCGATCACAGAAACACCCCAATTAGCAGTTAGTCAAATATCGGAGATCACTAACATTCACGAAAGATCTGTGCGGAGGATATTAAAAAGAAACAAATTTCATCCGTACAAACCTAAATTTGTACAAGTATTAAAAGATAGGGATTATGACGCCCGCTTCGATTTTTGTGCCTGGTTCCAGGGTATGATTGAGGAAGATTTTAATTTCCCAAAGAACGTTCTTTTCTCGGATGAAGCTACATTTACCTCTAACGGAACCGTCAGTTCACAAAACTGTAGATGGTGGGCCACCGAAAACCCAGACTTTGTAATTCAGAGTAAAGACCAATATAGTTTTAAGGTTAATGTGTGGTGCGGAATTTTCAACCTCAGAATAGTGGGACCTTTTTTCTTTAGAGACAATTTAAATTCAGAACGATATTTAGAATTTCTACAAACTGAGATATCTGACTTTTTAGGCAATTTGTCATTAGCCGAAAGAAGAAATTTATACTTTCAACAAGACGGAGCTAGCATTCATTCCACAAATGAGGTGAAGAGATGGCTGGATCAAGAATTTGGAAACCAGTGGATAGGACGGTTTTCTGAAAATCCGTGGCCTGCGAGATCACCAGATCTGACTCCGTTAGATTTCTTTATGTGGGGATACCTAAAGAACTCTGTGTACAAACATCGACCCTTTAGGAATATACAAAATTTAGAGAATGTCATTAGAAATTGTGTATTGCAAATAAATCGTAAAATGCTCCGAAATGTTAATCGAGAGTTGCGCTCGAGAACAATAGTATGTATGGAGAGAAATGGTGGTCATACTGAGTTTTAAATTTTGTGCACCCAAGGAAAAACAATGATTTTTTATGTTGTTAGTACAGAATTTGACTACTTTTAAGTTTTTCTTACATTGGTTTTCGTTTATGAAATTTCGATTAAATAAACAGGTAATTTTTTGTTTATTATCTATTTTACTCCCCTTAACTTTACAAAAAGTCGAACTTCAGATATATTTAAGACGATTAAGGTTTTCTCAATGTAATCTCATTGAAATGTCTCTAAAATTTTGACACTGCTGCTAGATACAAATCATTGCAACAGCTAGCGTCCGGCGAAACCCTGTTTTTTTTAATTTTGTCCTGTCAATTGTAGAAAAAACTACTACATTCGTTTATTTTCATCCAGATACATGGGCTTTACATTAGCCAAGCTATCTAAACGAAAAAAACTGGAAATTTGTAAATCGATAAAAAAATATTTAAAAAAAATTGAGTTTTCCAATTTTTTTAAATAAAATCTTAAAATTTTGCACAAGGACCTAGAATTTAATTCTAAGCAATTTTTTCAAATAACTTTTTTTGATATCTCGTCAACTAACCTCACTTTTTGTAAATTAACAATTTTTTTTTAATTTGACGCTATACCAGTGGTCACGTGACGTATGTCAAAATCGATTTTTAGGTTATCGGACATGCAGAACCCCCGGAAAAGTTTTTCCAATACTCACCTAATAAAAATTTTTCCCATATGTTGCGAACTTTTTGCCGGTCACTGTATATATATGTATATATATATATATATATATATATATATATATATATATATATATATATATATATATATATATATATATATATATATATATATATATATATAAAATATATATATGTATATATATATATATATATATATATATATATATATATATATATATATATATATATATATATATATATATATATATATATATATATATATATATAGTAAACTAGTAATATTGGGTTGCGCAGCAAATGAAAGAATACTCTTTAAAGTTGTTCCAAGCTTTCGAAAATATTTATTTTCATCTTCAGGGAGACTACAAAGAATTACTAGTATTAAACATGGTTCTTATATTAACCATTGTTTTAAGTGAGCTTATAAGCAGATTTATTACTTACAACTTAGTTGAGGATGTTCATTAACGGTGTTAAAGTATTATCTAGGGAATCCGTGAAGTTCTCCAGAGTGGGATCGAAAACCAAGCGTCATTAATTACTTAATTATTCTAAATTTACATTTATTACACATTAGCACAGACAGATTAAAATTACATGAAAGTCATTAATTAAAAAAAAGGAAGACAATTAAAAATCATTTCTTTCTCCGTTTTTTGAAATTCATTTTAGCCATGCGGCACGAGATGACAGACTGATTTGATTGAGCGGGAAACTCACTATGGACTGTCAGAATTCAGTTATTAGCGACATCTGTGTATTATATTAAATTATATGCGAAACATGATTACAGAAGTCTGTAAAGTTAGGTGTGTTATATACCTTGTAGAGATAACTGGTTGGATTTATATTGCGCTCAGGAAGTACGCCCTAGCGGCTGCATTTAAAAGCTTATTTATGTGACATCTATGAATTTGAATCAGAATTATTTGTAATTTGATAAAGAGATTTTGTTATATGTAGGAAATGGGTAAGTATTCTTGAATTTGTTGTGAAGGAAAAAAATAATTTTTATTATACAATCAATTGTCATTATACTTGAATCTCAGAGTCGTTCAACCGATGATCCTTGTCTAAAAATAATAGATATGAATATATTTCACTTAGGTGTTTTATATCGGTTTTTTTATTTATGCAATTAGGTTCTTGTGAAATAAAGGCCATTTCAAGAAAAGATCTTTTAGAGTTATTTTTCTGTGTAGCAAGTATCTTGGTTGCATTGTAATCAAAGTTATGCAGTGAGTTATTAGCGTGTTCTGCCAGAGCACACCTCTCTGGATGCAGTCTACAGTCACTCCTGTGTGCAGTGATTCTGTCGGCCAATGGTCTTGTAGTTTGGCCTATGTATAATTTTTCACAGTCCGCACAAGGAATGCTGTAAACCACATCTGTTCTTCGAGTAAGAGGGACCCTGTCTTTAAGCCTGGAGTGCACCGAAGAAATTGTGAGTACTGGTTTGTTCGCGATTTTGACATTAACTACCTGATTTATTATTCTGGACAGCGCGGGAGTTATCTCTCTAATGTAGGGAAGTGATATGAATTTATTAGTTTGTGTCACTTCAGTTATATTATTGTTATTATTTATTAGGTTATGTTCATTTAATATAGGTATGTTGATGGCAGGAGTGCTGAACAAAATTCTATTAATCAGCTTGGGCGGATATGAATTATCGATGAATAATTGAGCCAGGATATCTAAGTTTTTTTTATGTAGAGATGGATCTGAGATTTTTAGAATTCTTGATTTCATTTGTTTAACCAGATTCACTTTCATATTATGTTTATGATACGAGAAATAATTCAAGTATCGTCCTGAGCTGCAAGGTTTCCTGTACCAATCTATCACGATTTTGTTGTTGTGAGTTCGTGTGAATTTGGTATCTAGGAAAGGAACCGAGCAGGTAGGGTCTTCGGTTTCTATAGTGAACTGGATGTGTTGATCGAAATCGTTTAAGGTTTCTAGTATCTCGTTGATTCCATTTTGTGGTAGTGCTACAATTATATCATCCACGTATTTTTTTAAAAAAAGGGGATTAAAGGAGAGAACTGGAAGAACTGTGTCCAGCAATTCATCCATCACATATGTTGCAAGTATAGGAGAGACAGAAGACCCCATTGGGGTACCAAAAGTTTGTTTATAGTATTTGTTCTCAAATGAGAAATATGTGTTATCAAAAAGAAATTCAATTAATCTAAGAAAGGAGTCTCTGTCTGTGTTACAATAGTTACTAATGCGGTACCAACACTTATAGATGGCCCTGTGTGCAGCATCATGGTAAACATTGCTGAAAAGAGAGACAACATCGAGGCTTGCTACCACATAGCCATCAGGAAGCTGTAATTGGTTAAATTTTTCATAGACTTGGAAAGAGTCTTTAATATAATATTCATTATCGAAGTCATATGCTTTTGTGAGGATTTCGGTTATAAAAATTGCAATAAATTCCGTGGGTGCACCAATTGAAGCTACAATTGGCCTGACAGACAAGGTTGGTTTGTGGATTTTAGGTAATGAGTAAAATTTTGAAGATGTACTCTTGTAACTTGTAAGCTTTTTCTTTGTGGCCTCATCTATTTGTCCTGTATTATACAATTGTTTGATTAATTCATTGCACTTTCTTTGAATCGAAAGTGTGGGGTCTCGCGGTAAACTGATGTAAGATTCATCATTCTGGATTAATTCATTGGAGAGTTGTAAATATTGTTCTTTTTCCATGAACAGTGCCCTTGTCTGATCTAGTTAATATAATGTTAGGGTTGTCCTTAAGGAACTTTTTTGATTTATAGAGTAGGTTATGGAAAAGTGATTTGTTATGTTTGTTTGAGTTTATATAATTTGTAAGGATGTTAGTAGTTCTTGAGATGGTGATATTTTTTATTGCGGCATCATTTATAGATGAGGTAACAAAGTCAAGATCCGCCAAGATGTTTTTTATAGGTATATCATTTCCCACAACCGGCTCAACACTAAACTTAGGGCCGAGAGACAAGAACTGGAGGATATCATTAGGAATCTCTATGTTGGTAAGATTTTTTATCCATTCCGGTTTAGTCTTGAGGCGGTTGTGAAGTTCGATAGATTTTAAGTTATTTAATTTGTTAATATTGTTTGTTTTAATTTTATGGAATAATCTATTGTAATTTCTTTGTTGTTTGCTAGAAAAGTTATTGAAGATGGCTTCATTAGTGCTTTCAATGATTGCTCGTTTGAACGATGTAAGTGAGGATTCTAGATTACTAATTAGTTTATGATTAGCCGAAATTTCAATATTAATAAGTTTATTTCCTAACCTACGATTGAAGTCCATAGCCTGTTGAGAGTCCTGCCGGAGGAGAAGTTGTTCTATTGGCCCTGTTGTTGCTGTGATGTGTTGTGGCCGTATCCCTATTTGTCAGCATTGTAGTAGAAACGATCTTCTATTATACTCCTTAGCCAATTTAATTTTGGTTTTCGCCCAATCCTTTAAATTCTTCACTGCTTCGGTCCCATATGTAGCCTTGATGGTCTGGTAAAAACCCATACCTGTGGTGTATATATAGAGAGGGTAGTCGTTGCTGACTAGTTAGGCAGTAAACTAGTAATATTGGGTTGCGCAGCAAATGAAAGAATACTCTTTAAAGTTGTTCCAAGCTTTCGAAAATATTTATTTTCATCTTCAGGGAGACTACAAAGAATTACTAGTATTAAACATGGTTCTTATATTAACCATTGTTTTAAGTGAGCTTATAAGCAGATTTATTACTTACAACTTAGTTGTAAGTAATAAATCTGCTTATAAGCTCACTTAAAACAATGGTTAATATAAGAACCATGTTTAATACTAGTAATTCTTTGTAGTCTCCCTGAAGATGAAAATAAATATTTTCGAAAGCTTGGAACAACTTTAAAGAGTATTCTTTCATTTGCTGCGCAACCCAATATTACTAGTTTACTGCCTAACTAGTCAGCAACGACTACCCTCTCTATATATACACCACAGGTATGGGTTTTTACCAGACCATCAAGGCTACATATGGGACCGAAGCAGTGAAGAATTTAAAGGATTGGGCGAAAACCAAAATTAAATTGGCTAAGGAGTATAATAGAAGATCGTTTCTACTACAATGCAGACAAATGGGGATACGGCCACAACACATCACAGCAACAACAGGGCCAATAGAACAACTTCTCCTCCGGCAGGACTCTCAACAGGCTATGGACTTCAATCGTAGGTTAGGAAATAAACTTATTAATATTGAAATTTCGGCTAATCATAAACTAATTAGTAATCTAGAATCCTCACTTACATCGTTCAAACGAGCAATCATTGAAAGCACTAATGAAGCCATCTTCAATAACTTTTCTAGCAAACAACAAAGAAATTACAATAGATTATTCCATAAAATTAAAACAAACAATATTAACAAATTAAATAACTTAAAATCTATCGAACTTCACAACCGCCTCAAGACTAAACCGGAATGGATAAAAAATCTTACCAACATAGAGATTCCTAATGATATCCTCCAGTTCTTGTCTCTCGGCCCTAAGTTTAGTGTTGAGCCGGTTGTGGGAAATGATATACCTATAAAAAACATCTTGGCGGATCTTGACTTTGTTACCTCATCTATAAATGATGCCGCAATAAAAAATATCACCATCTCAAGAACTACTAACATCCTTACAAATTATATAAACTCAAACAAACATAACAAATCACTTTTCCATAACCTACTCTATAAATCAAAAAAGTTCCTTAAGGACAACCCTAACATTATATTAACTAGATCAGACAAGGGCACTGTTCATGGAAAAAGAACAATATTTACAACTCTCCAATGAATTAATCCAGAATGATGAATCTTACATCAGTTTACCGCGAGACCCCACACTTTCGATTCAAAGAAAGTGCAATGAATTAATCAAACAATTGTATAATACAGGACAAATAGATGAGGCCACAAAGAAAAAGCTTACAAGTTACAAGAGTACATCTTCAAAATTTTACTCATTACCTAAAATCCACAAACCAACCTTGTCTGTCAGGCCAATTGTAGCTTCAATTGGTGCACCCACGGAATTTATTGCAATTTTTATAACCGAAATCCTCACAAAAGCATATGACTTCGATAATGAATATTATATTAAAGACTCTTTCCAAGTCTATGAAAAATTTAACCAATTACAGCTTCCTGATGGCTATGTGGTAGCAAGCCTCGATGTTGTCTCTCTTTTCAGCAATGTTTACCATGATGCTGCACACAGGGCCATCTATAAGTGTTGGTACCGCATTAGTAACTATTGTAACACAGACAGAGACTCCTTTCTTAGATTAATTGAATTTCTTTTTGATAACACATATTTCTCATTTGAGAACAAATACTATAAACAAACTTTTGGTACCCCAATGGGGTCTTCTGTCTCTCCTATACTTGCAACATATGTGATGGATGAATTGCTGGACACAGTTCTTCCAGTTCTCTCCTTTAATCCCCTTTTTTTAAAAAAATACGTGGATGATATAATTGTAGCACTACCACAAAATGGAATCAACGAGATACTAGAAACCTTAAACGATTTCGATCAACACATCCAGTTCACTATAGAAACCGAAGACCCTACCTGCTCGGTTCCTTTCCTAGATACCAAATTCACACGAACTCACAACAACAAAATCGTGATAGATTGGTACAGGAAACCTTGCAGCTCAGGACGATACTTGAATTATTTCTCGTATCATAAACATAATATGAAAGTGAATCTGGTTAAACAAATGAAATCAAGAATTCTAAAAATCTCAGATCCATCTCTACATAAAAAAAACTTAGATATCCTGGCTCAATTATTCATCGATAATTCATATCCGCCCAAGCTGATTAATAGAATTTTGTTCAGCACTCCTGCCATCAACATACCTATATTAAATGAACATAACCTAATAAATAATAACAATAATATAACTGAAGTGACACAAACTAATAAATTCATATCACTTCCCTACATTAGAGAGATAACTCCCGCGCTGTCCAGAATAATAAATCAGGTAGTTAATGTCAAAATCGCGAACAAACCAGTACTCACAATTTCTTCGGTGCACTCCAGGCTTAAAGACAGGGTCCCTCTTACTCGAAGAACAGATGTGGTTTACAGCATTCCTTGTGCGGACTGTGAAAAATTATACATAGGCCAAACTACAAGACCATTGGCCGACAGAATCACTGCACACAGGAGTGACTGTAGACTGCATCCAGAGAGGTGTGCTCTGGCAGAACACGCTAATAACTCACTGCATAACTTTGATTACAATGCAACCAAGATACTTGCTACACAGAAAAATAACTCTAAAAGATCTTTTCTTGAAATGGCCTTTATTTCACAAGAACCTAATTGCATAAATAAAAAAACCGATATAAAACACCTAAGTGAAATATATTCATATCTATTATTTTTAGACAAGGATCATCGGTTGAACGACTCTGAGATTCAAGTATAATGACAATTGATTGTATAATAAAAATTATTTTTTTCCTTCACAACAAATTCAAGAATACTTACCCATTTCCTACATATAACAAAATCTCTTTATCAAATTACAAATAATTCTGATTCAAATTCATAGATGTCACATAAATAAGCTTTTAAATGCAGCCGCTAGGGTGTACTTCCTGAGCGCAATATAAATCCAACCAGTTATCTCTACAAGGTATATAACACACCTAACTTTACAGACTTCTGTAATCATGTTTCGCATATAATTTAATATAATACACAGATGTCGCTAATAACTGACTTCTGACAGTCCATAGTGAGTTTCCCGCTCAATCAAATCAGTCTGTCATCTCGTGCCGCATGGCTAAAATGAATTTCAAAAAACGGAGAAAGAAATGATTTTTAATTGTCTTCCTTTTTTTTAATTAATGACTTTCATGTAATTTTAATCTGTCTGTGCTAATGTGTAATAAATGTAAATTTAGAATAATTAAGTAATTAATGACGCTTGGTTTTCGATCCCAGTCTGGAGAACTTCACGGATTCCCTAGATAATACTTTAACACCGTTAATGAACATCCTCAACTAAGTTGTAAGTAATAAATCTGCTTATAAGCTCACTTAAAACAATGGTTAATATAAGAACCATGTTTAATACTAGTAATTCTTTGTAGTCTCCCTGAAGATGAAAATAAATATTTTCGAAAGCTTGGAACAACTTTAAAGAGTATTCTTTCATTTGCTGCGCAACCCAATATTACTAGTTTACTGCCTAACTAGTCAGCAACGACTACCCTCTCTCTCTCTCTCTCTCTCTCTCTCTCTCTATATATATATATATATATATATATATATATATATATATATATATATATATATATATATATATATGTATGTATATATATATATATATATATATATATATATATATATATATATATATATATATATATATATATATATATATATATAAATATATATATATATATATCACCCTATCATTTTTGCTTCCGAAAGGGGTCTAATCCCTATCATTTCTGCTACCGCTGCAAACTTGCTGCCGTATATCGGACGCAAGATTAACTTAGGCGTTTTTCTCGAACATGGCTATAAATTTTAAGTCCCACATTGTCGCAATGGCTGGTCCACAGTACCATACCTTACGTAAAGAAATTGTTCTTTGACAGTTCAAAGCATAAACTATTGGCGGGGAATAATAGGGGTACGAAATGGAAGTAAAAATGATCGAAAAATAAATGAAGACGTATAAATTTTAGTTGTAAAAATTTCCGATAGAGGCGCAAAATTATACATGCGTATATTAAAAGTTTTACTGGTCGGTGGATTTTGCTACCAGAAACTTGGCAACGCTAAAGTATGATAAAATTGTATTTAAATATTAGTTCTATAATTATGAAGTGTCCGTGACGCAGTGAACAGCATTTTCGCTAAGCGGTGTGCTTTTTAACCGTCTTCTCAAGAGGAGGTTATCAATTATTCGGCCCGCATGTGAGATTCTTTATATGTTCACGCATAATTCTTCAACGGACTTCAACTTGGTTTGTCGATGAGTTTTTCCGAATGGTCTCGTTTTAAGTTTTTTTTTGCTGAAGTTATGTGTTTTTTTTTCATTAAAAAAATATACAGCATGTCTTCGAAATGGAAAAAAAATTATTATTGATTTTACGAAAGAAGTGCCTGTTTATAAAAAGTTCCGCATCGTGAGAAAATAGCATTGCTATTCAAAAATTTGATCTAGTACATACAGGGTGGCTCAAAAATAAAAAAGTCCTGATCTACGTGAAGCTAAGAAGACAAAATCGTTATTTCAAGGTAAACTGCCACTGCAAATGTACAATTCAATAATATGTTTTTTCATTAAAAAAATATACAGTATGTCTTCAAAATGGAAAAAATTTTGTTATTGATTTTACGAAAAAAGTGTCTGATTATAAAAAGTTCTGCATCGTAAAAAAACAGCATTGTCATTCAAAAATTTGATCTAGTACGTACAGGGTAGCTCAAAAAGGAAATAGTCGTAATCCACGTGAAGCCAAAAAGACAAAATCGTTATTTAAAGGAAAACTGCCACTACAAATGTACAATTCAATAATGTGCTTTTTTTTCATTAAAAAAATATACAGCATGTCTTCGAAATGGAAAAAAATTATTATTGATTTTACGAAAAAAGTGTCTGTTTATAAAAGGTTCTGAATCGTGAGAAAATACCATTGCCATTCAAAAATTTGATCTAGTACATACAGGGTGGCTCAAAAATAAAAAAGTCCTGATCCACATGAAGCTAAGAAGACAAAATCGTTACTTAAAGGTAAACTGCCACTGCAAATGTACAATTCAGTAATATGTTTTTTCATTAAAAAAATATACAGTACGTCTTCAAAATGGAAAAAATTTTATTATTGATTTTACGAAAAAAGCGTCTGATTATAAAAAGTTCTGCATCGTAAAAAACAGCATTGCCATTGAAAAATTTGATCTAGTACGTACAAGGTGGCTCAAAAATGAAATATTCATAATCCAAGTGAAGCTAAAAAGACACAATCGTGATTTAAAGGAAAACTGCCACTGCAAATGTACAATTCAATAATATTTTTTTCATTAAAAAATGTACAGCATGTCTTCAAAATGAAAAAAAAAATTATTTATTTTACGAAAGAAGTGTCTGTTTATAAAAAGTTCTGCATCGTAAAAAAACAGCATTGCGATTCAAAAATTTGATCTAGTATGTACAGGGTGGCTCAAAAATGACAGTCATAACCCACGTGAAGCTAAAAAGACAAAATCATTATTTAAAGGAAAACTGCCACTGCTATGTACAATTCAATAATATGTTTTTTTCTCCTTAAAAAAATATACAGCATGTGTTCGAAATGGAAAAAAAATATTATTGATTTTACGAAAAATGTGTCTCTTTATAAAAAATTCTGCATCGTTTGAAAATAGCATTGCTATTCAAAAATTTGATCTCGTATAAACAGGGTGACCCAAAAATAAAAAGTCCTAATCCATGTGAAGTTAAGAAGACAAAATCGTTATTTAAAGGTAAACTGCCACTGCAAATGTACAATTCAATAATATGTATTTTTCATTCAAAAAATATACAGCATGTCTACGAAAAGGAAAAATTTTTATTATTGATTTTACGAAAAAAGTGTCTGATTATAAAAAGTTCTGCATCGTAAAAAAATAGCATTGCCATTCAAAAATTGGATCTAGTACGTACAGGGTGGCTCAACAATGAAATATTCATAATCCACGTGAAGCTAAAAAGACAAAATAGTGATTTAAAGGAAAACTGCCACTGCAAATGTACAATTCAATAATATTTTTTTCATTAAAAAATATACAGCATGTCTTCGAAATGGAAAAAATGTATTATTGATTTTAAGAATAAAGTACCTATCTGTTTATAAAAAGTTCTGCATCGTAAAAAACTAGCACTGCCATTCAAAAAGTTGATCTAGTATGTACAGGGTGGCTCAAAAATGAAATAGTCATAATCCAAGTAAGGCTAAAAAGACAAAGTCGATATTTAAAGGAAACTGCCACTGCGAATGTACAATTCAATATGTTTTTTTTTTCATTAAAAAATATACAGCATGTCTTCTGCATCGTGAGGAAATAGCATTGCTATTCAAAAATTTGATCTTGTATAAACAGGGTGGCTCAAAAATAAAAAAAGTCCTAATCCACGTGAAGCTAAGAAGACAAAATCGTTATTTAAAGGTAAACTGCCACTGTAAATGTACAATTCAATAATATGTTTTCTTCATTAAAAAATATACAACATATCTTCGAAATGGAAAATTTTTTATTATTGATTTAACGAAAAAAGTGTATCTTTATAAAAAGTTCTGCATCGTGAGAAAATAGTATTGCTATTCAAAAATTTGATCTTATACTTACCGGGTGGCTCAAAAATGAAAATGTCATAATCCATGTGAAACGATTTAGCTTTAAAAAATAATAAAGGGGAGGAGGTGAGAGGGGATAAAACCGGAGCGACTGAGAATTTTTTGGATATGTTGACTAATATGTCATTTTCGGGGTTATTGAGGTCAGAATTTCTTTTTCTAGCAGGTGTTAAAAATTACCGTAGGGAGGGGGGGGGGGGGGGCGAATAAAAAGGTGCGGCTGGGAATTTGTCCAAAAATGTTAACTAATGGGCCATTTTCGGGATTACTGAGGTCAGAAAATCTGACTTTGTGTAACAGATGCTAAATAAAATTTACGGAGAAGGGAGGGGAGAGGGGATAAAAGGGCGGCTGAGAATTTCTCCAAAAATGTTAGCTTAGTATTTTCAGAGTTATTGAGGTCAGAAAATCTAATTTTGTTGGAACTGATTTTTAAAAAATTAACGGGAGGGGGAGATATAAAGGAGCGAATGGGAATTTACCTAAAAATGTTAAGTAATATGTAAGGCTGCCCACTTGAATGCCACACCAGGGGCGCCCTTGGAAAAAATATGCGTCCGGTGAGCGGGCGTCCTTAAGAAAAATACGCGCCCAGGGAGCGGAAGACCTAAGGAATAACACGCGTCGGGGGAGGGAACGACCTTGAGGGAAATAAGCTTCTCTAAAACGGACGACCTTAGAAAAATACGCGTCTGGGGAGCGGACGACCTTGGGGAAATACGCATCTAGGGAAGCGGACGACCTTGTAAAAATACGCGTCTGGGGAGCGGGCGATCTTGGGAAAAATACGCACCTGGGAAGTGGGCGTCCTTGATGAAAAGTCGCGTTTGAGGAACGGAGGACCCTGGGGAATAGACGCGTCTGGGGAACAAACGATCTAGGAAAAAAGTACGCGCTTAAGGAAAATACGCATCTAGGGAGCGGATGGCCATGGAAAGAATTACGCGTTTGGGAACCGGAGGACCTTAGAGAAATGCGCGCCTGGGAAACTGACGACCTTGGGAAAATACGCGTCTGGGGAGCGGACGCCCTTTAAGAAAATACGCATCTAGGTTCCGGACGACCTTGGAAAAAGTACGCGTCTGGGGAACGGACGACTTTGGGGAAAAGGAGCTGGTGGGAATTTCTTCAAAAATGTTAACTAATATGTTATTTTCGAGGTTATTGAGGTCAGAAAATCTAATTTTGTGTAATGGATGTTAAGAATAACGTGGGGGGTGGGGTGATATTAGGGCGCAACTGGGAACTTCTCCAAAAATGTTAATTAATCTGTCATTTACGGGGATATTTAGGTCAGAAATCTAATTTTGTTGAAACCTATATTTAAAAAATTAACGGCGGGGGGATAAAAAGGAGCGACTGGAAAAAATGTTAACTAATTTGTCATTTTCGGGGTTATTACGGTCAAAAAATGTACTTTGGTCTAACATATTTAAAAATATATAACGAGGGAGAATAAAAACAGGCAACTGATCATTTTTCAAAAAAAAGTTACCTGATATATCATTTTCAAGGTTATTGAGGTCAGCAAATCTAATTTTGTTTAACGAATGTAAACAAAATTAACGGTGGGGCAGAGGGAATAAAAAGGCGCGGGGTTTGGAATTTCTCCAAAAATGTTAACTAATTTTGGGGGTTACTGAGAACAGAAAATCTAATTTTGTTAAAACTCATGGGGGGGGGATAAAAAGGAGCAACTGGGAAATTATCTAAAAATGTTAATGTTGTTTTCGGGGTTATTGGGGTCAAAATATTTAATTTTGTCTAACATTTAAAAAAACTAACGGGGGGGGGGGATAAAAACGAGCGAATGGCAATTTCCCCAAAAATGTTAACTAATAAGTATGTCAATTGAGGTCAGAAAATCTAATTTTGTCTAACGAATGTGAAGAAAATGAACGGCACGGAACGGAATATTTCATAAGTTTTTAACGAAGACTTATTAACTATGACAGGAAGAAACCTGTCAAAACATACCTGATCAACTAGAAGATCCTAATTTAAACAATGCAGTACTAAATCTTAAACCTTCTTAGTGTATCTGAGCGTTAATGTTTAAATACGTGTTTTTTTTTCAGTTTTTAATAAATCAACCCCTAAGGGGGTATTACAATGGTATTTAAAGTTTGTAATGGAGTAAAATTGTTATACCGTGGAAGAAGTTGCGGGCGAAAGCTAGTTATTAAATAAAACAGCGATGCATGCCTGCATATCTTATTTGAATAGGTATACTGCAATTGCTGCAATACAAAATTACCGTTAAAGTGTCAAAAATCAATGGTGTTGTAAGTGGAGTGTAAAGTAGAAATAGAACAGTTGTACTGTACAGGGTGTAAGTTAGGAACAATGAAATTTTATTTTCTATTAGATACAACAGCCGCGTAAAATTTTCTTTTCTTGTTGGAGCTTTAAAAGTTTTAGTACTTTTAATTTTAAGGCTTTTTTATTACAAAAAAAACTATACCATTTTATATTTGTTTCTAAAATATAACAAGTAATCGATTTGGGATATAGTTTGTACTAACTAGCCCATTTTAAAGGTATAATATCAAGAAATAATCGCACTTTCTTATGGAAATTACCACTTCATTATAACTGGAGGTTATTAATTTTAATTTGACATTTCTACACATCCTAAATTTATCTTTTCACGGAATATTTTTGCATTTTTAAAAATCATTTCTAATTTTAGTGATTTCAACTTTTTACTTCTCTCGCTAGAAAAAAATCACTTCCCGGGATTTTTTCAGATCTTTACGTGTTGAGGTCCCTATATCAGATGGTCTCCCATTTCCGTCTGTCCATCTGTCTGTCGGATTGTCTGTTGGAGCGAACGCTTAAAACTGCTTGACCAAAAAGAAAAGGAAAAATTTTGCATATGGACTACTTTTCAACCTGGCTTGGAACAGGCTGTATTTCCGGTGAAATATATACAGAGCACCTTCAAAATTAGTTTCTATTTTTTGTTGTTCAAACTCTAAAACGATTTATGTTGCAGAAACTGTATTTTGTACATATAGTTGACATATAAATTGCAAAACTTTTTGAAGCTTAAGTTTAACAACATGATTAAGTTTTATGGACGTTTTAGATACGTTTCCTGTGTAACATTTTCACCTATTTCGATTGATGTGGTTTTTCGAAAAAATAAAACTTAAAAAGTTATGGAAATTACCACTTCATTATAACTGGAGGTTATTAATTTTAATTTGACATTTCTACACATCCTAAATTTATCTTTTCACGGAATATTTTTGCATTTTTAAAAATCATTTCTAATTTTAGTAATTTCAACTTTTTACTTCTCTCGCTAGAAAAAAATCACTTCCCGGGATTTTTTCAGATCTTTACGTGTTGAGGTCCCTATATCAGATGGTCTCCCGTTTCCGTCTGTCCATCTGTCTGTCGGATTGTCTGTTGGAGCCAACGCTTAAAACTGCTTGACCAAAAAGAAAAGGAAAAATTTTGCATATGGACTACTTTTCGACCTGGCTTGGAACAGGCTGTATTTCCGGTGAAATATATACAGAGCACCTTCAAAATTAGTTTCTATTTTTTGTTGTTCAAACTCGAAAACGATTTATGTTGCAGAAACTGTATTTTGTACATATAGTTGACATATAAATTGCAAAACTTTTTGAAGCTTAAGTTTAACAAAATGATTAAGTTTTATGGACGTTTTAGATACGTTTCCTGTGTAACATTTTCACCTATTTCGATTGATGTGGTTTTTCGAAAAAATAAAACTTAAAAAGTTATTTAACAAAAACTACATTTTGGAATTTATTTGTTAAATAAAAAAACTAGCTCGCCAGTTACTGTGGTCGACATTTTACATTATCTTTGTAGTGTATTAAAAAGGTTTATTTCGGTTGGTAAATTTAACTGTACTTAACTGTTATTTAAATCGCTCTTTTCTTTATAAGTTGGCGAGAAAAATTAAAAAGACACTAACAGTATAAAATTTGGTTGTCTTATCTTAACACTTGCCAATTTAAACCCTTAATTATTTAATTATATAAACCTGAGCACTGAGCAATGAGCAAGACCTTAGTTGCCAAATTACACCTGTCTTATCAATAGTGATTCCAGCCAAAAAGCATTAAGAAGAAACTTGCTTGTGTCTGTCGACATTAAATATATCTGTTTTAGTTTTATTAGGTGGATAATTTTTGTTGGACGCCTTGTCATATTTTGAGCTAATCTGGTGACTTAACCCAAATAAAATAAACGAAAGTTATAATAAAAATAGGTTTTTATTATAATTCGCAATCTTATTTCCAGGTTCCAGCAAAACAACTCAAAATAAACTTAAATCATGGAATGAGGTAAGGAGAGTCCATGGCTCAAAACTCCTTTTTATAGCGATCTCATATGTAAAGAATGCGGAGAACTCTTGGTAAAAAAGCGCCATTCTGTGATAGCAATGTGTACATGTCAGTGCCATGTCAGTAAATTAAAATAAAAATTGTCAGCCTTGATCTATCACCTATATATTAATTATCACTTTTACCAAAACGAGGGCAAATGTCTGACACCGTTACTGTTATGAATAATTGAAATTTGTCGACGGCTAAGCATTCCTAATTTCACATAAAAATAAACTAAAAATAATATTATATTATACATATAAGCATGGAAAATACTTACAATATTGTTATTCATATTACCTTTTTATTCTTCAATAAATTTTACAAATTAAGAAATAAGCAGTAAAAATGTTTATAATAATAATATTGTTTTAACTTATATTTTCAACTTGCATTTTAGGTTAAAAAAGTAAATTATAATTTAAAAATCTAAAAAAACCGCTTTTATGAGTAGCGCACTAAAAAGTTCAAAATAATTATTTTCCTTTTATAGTTACCTAACAGTAAACCGGGGTGCGTAGTGAGCATTTCGTGAGAAAAGTAAAGTAACTTACTCAATGCGCCTTCCTTTACTTCGCACACATGTATATCCCGGTTTTCTGTTAACTTGTAGAGCTATGAAACATTTGGTATTAAAATAGGAAATTAAATTTTAAAGCGTGGGGCGCACTTACATAATATAGCGGTAGCCACACATAGGTACCTAAAAGCGTGTTTTTTAGTTTATAAACTATATTTTTAACTTTTTAGTGCGCTACTAATAAAAAAGTGTTTTTAGTTTTTTAAACTATACCTAATTTATTTTTAACTTTTTAGTGCGCTACTCATAAAACGTGTTTTTAGTATTTTAAACTATAATTTATCTTTAACTTTCTAGTGCGCAACTCATAAAAACGTGTTTTTAGTATTTTAAACTATAATTTATCTTTAACTTTTTAGTGCGCTACTCATAAAAGCGTGTTCTTTTAGTTTTTTAGTGAATTAGTTCTGGAACATACACGAGGTCTCAAAAATAAAATTAATTTTTTTATTACCGATATTACAAAAAAAGTACCTATATCTTTATAAAAAGTTCTACATTGTAAAAGAAGCATGGTTATTCAAAAACTTGATGAAGGACAATACAGGGTGGCTCATAAAGCTGAAAGTCCCAATTTTAATTTAAATTTTTAGCCACCCTCTATGCCCTATAAACATATTTAAACCATGCTCTTTTTTCACAATGTAGAATTTTTTATGAAGATATACTTTTTTTGTAACGGCGATTTTAAAAAATTAATTTTACTTTTGGGACCTCCTGTGTGTTCCAAACATATCATAAAAATAACTCTTGTATGTACATTTGCCGTGGCAGTTTACTTTAAATAACGATTTTGCCTTTTTAGCTTCACGTGGATTATGACTTTTTCATTTTTGAACCACCCTGTACGTACTGGATCAAATTTCTGAATGGCAATGCTATTTTTTCACGATGCAGAACTTTTTATAAAAATACACTTTTGTCGTAAAATCACTAATACATTTTTTTCCATTTCGAAGACATGCTGTATATTTTTTTAATGAAAAAAACATATTATTAAATTGTACATTTGCAGTGGCAGTGTACCTTTAAATAACGATTTTGCCTTTTTAGCTTCACGTGGATTATGACTTTTTCATTTTTGAACCACCCTGTACGTACTGGATCAAATTTCTGAATGGCCATGCTATTTTTTCACGATGCAGAACTTTTTATAAAAATGCACAATTTCGTAAAATCAATAATACATTTGTTCCATTTCGAAGACATGCTGTATATTTTTTAATGAAAAAAACATATTATTAAATTGTACATTTGCAGTGGCAGTGTAATTTCAAATAAAGATTTTGTCTTTTTAGCTTCACGTGGATTATGACTTTTTCATTTTTGAGCCACCCTGTACGTACCTACTGGATCAAATTTCTGAATGACAATGCTATTTTTTCACGATGCAGAACTTTTTATAAAATACACTTTTTTCGTAAAATCAATAACAAAAATTTTTCCATTTCGAATACATACTGTATATATCTTTTAATGAAATGTCCCATTACAATGTTATAAGTCAAGCTAATAAAAGCATGTTAATAAAAGATCGATGGTTTTGTAATAGACTCATAGCACATTGGTTATCTCATCCTGCTCTTGGCGTAAAGATTTACATGTCTTCATCATATTATGAGGAAACAATTAATTATACTTTTAAGTTATAAACAGCCCAGTCCCTCAAGCTGTTTCTGGTGACAGATTAGTCATACCTATCATTGGTTCAAAAGCGCTGTGTAATCTTTCCCACCTTTCGGACTTTTCAAAATTCTGGCAACAGGGCAGTAGTAAAAATGATAGAGAAGGGTCCAAATATTATACGGCTCGGAAGCAAAATGCGTCGACAAATGTACAAAATTATACGCCGGACGCAAATTTGATTATAATATGAAAGGAGTTGAAAATGCTGCATTATAAAATAAAAGGTATATTTTAGTTTTAAGAGATATTTAAAAGAAAAATTAGGAGCAATACAAAAAAAGGAAAAAAATCGATATACACTTGAAATACAAAGCCTAAAGCCTCTATTTCTAGGGGACGCAAAAATGATGGATTATGAAAGGACGCAGAAATGATGAAAGATGTATATATATATATATATATATATATATATATATATATATATATATATATATATATATATATATATGTATGTATATATATATATATGTATATATATATATATATATATATATATATATATATATATATATATATATATATATATATATATCGCACCCTGAATGCAATACCACCATAACTCAAAAAATGTCATTTTTAAGTATGTTGTGCAAAACAATAATTATACATCAAACTTCTTTGTGCAACAGTAACGTTAAAGAACTTAGTTTGTAAAAATCAAAGAAACGCTTTCATAAGAACAAAGCTACAATGAATTATTCCAACCGCAAAAACTTTAAATGTGTTTTTCTCGAAACTACCAATTTCGAGTTGTGGTGGTATTGCATTCAGGGTGCGATATATATATATATATATATATCAACTTTTTAAATTGATTTATAGTGTAAAATATTATTATGTGTAATTAATTGACGATTTAGATTTGGAAATGAGCAATATGAAAAATCTTATTATACATTTGCCAAGTTATACAATATCTAATGGCTACTTTAGAGGAGATATTGCAATATCCATAGTACCTCGTTTTGAATTTTTGATTTTATGAAGTAAAATGTATTTATTAATTAGTTATAAGTTATTTAAGGTTGCTTTGTTAACGAGAATTTTTATTCTTATACAATAAAGCTTATTTTGACTTGACTTGACTTGACTTGATTTATATATATATATATATATATATATATATATATATATATATATATATATATATATATATATATATATATATATATACCGGGTGTCAACGAGATCACTTTCCGGCTGCCATTTCTTTAGTATTTAACGGAACAAGATGAAACTTGGCAGGAGTCATAGGGTAATAAAAAGTCACTTTTCTAGGTACTTGTAAAATTTCGACGACTTCTGGTTTAGCCGGAAGTGACACCAACTTTAGATTTTCAAACGAGACACCCTGTATATTTCTTGATTTTTGGAATCTAGAGATCATTTTACGTACAACTGTATTATTTTTATTACTTTTTGTGTCAATTTGCCATTTTTAAAACAAATTTTTTGTTTTAATCTAGAGTGCCATGACCCACCTTAAATCGTGCTAATAGACGTGTATATGTGCACAAAAATACCTACACAATTTTATCACCTTTCATTTGTCTTACCAGAGCGTTCAAAGTTGACTAAATCACTTTTTTGATAATAACTTAAAAAAATTAAATACAACTATAACACTTTCATAGTATAACTAGATGTAGTTTTTTATTACGAATCCAACGGTGCACCACAACATCAAAATTCTCTTGGATTTTCTAAAGAAAACTACTTTTATTGCAATAGCCATTTTATATGGTTTGATAAAACATGCAACTGCACGACGATCAAATATTATATCCACTTAGCCATGACAAAACTGAATAATAATAATGGGTGGCTGTAAACAATTCGCCACAAACCAGAAACAATATTAAACACCAGAAAAAATAATTGTTCACAAATTTGTAAAATTCTATCATTTATCCTGAACTCAATTGTTTTCCATGGCAAATTTAACAATATTTTGAGGCTTCATTCCGTTATTTTTTAAACAGCTAAAATAATTTAATTGTTTGTCATGGCTAACTGGATATAATATTTGATCGTAGTGCAGTTACATGTTTGATCAAACCATAACAAATGGCTATGGCAATAAAATGCAGTTTTCTTTAGAAAATCCAAGAGAATTTTGATGTTGTGATGCATCGTTGGATTCGTAATAAAAAACTACATCTAATTATACTATGAAAGTGTTATAGTTGTATTTAATTTTTTTAAGTTATTATCAAAAAAGTGATTTAGTCAACTTTGAACGCTCTGGTATGACAAATGAAAGGTGATAAAATTGTGTAGGTATTTTTGTGCAGATGCACAAATGTACACGTCTATTAGAACGATTTAAGGTGGGTCATGGCACTCTAGATTAAAACAAAAAATTTGTTTTAAAAATGGTAAATTGACACAAAAAGTAATAACTATAATACAGTTGTACGTAAAATGATCTCTAGATTCCAAAAATCAAGAAATATACAGGGTGTCTCATTTGAAAATTCAAAGTTGGGGTCACTTCCGGCTAAACCGGAAGTCCTTGAAATTTGACAAGTACCTCGAAAAGTGACTTTTTATGAGTCTATGACTCCTGCCAAGTTTCATCTTGTTCGATTAAAAACTAAATAAATGGCAGCCGGAAAGTGATCTCGTTGACACCCGGTATATATATATATATATATATATATATATATATATATATATATATATATATATATATATATATATATATATACAGGGTGTCCCAGGATAGGTGTTACGATAGGACATATGGGTCAAAAAAATTTGAATTTGAAAATAGCATTTTTGGAACATGCCTCGCTTGGTCCAAAACTGAGGAATACAAAATTTCACTCGGATTGGTATTATACAGGGCGAGTTATAACTAAACATATGAAAAATGGCCAAGAGTAAAGTACTCTTATTTTTTCAAATGGAACAAAAGCTTAGTAGAAAAAGTTGTTCAGAAATGAAACTAACATTATAATTTGAAATTAGAGCTTTCTAGTCAATATTTTTATTTTCGTCAAATTTTTTGAAATGGAATAGTACATTTTCCACCAATATCGTATTACAATACATTATTAGGCTATACCTGGTAAATGAACATATTACATGTTAGAAAACGTAGTTTCCAAGTATAATAAAAAACCGAATACGATAGTGGTGGAAAATGTACTATTACATTTCAAAAAGTTTGACAAAAATAAAAATATTGACTAGAAAGCTGTAATTTCAAATTATGATATTAGTTACATTTCTGAACAACTTTTTCTACTAAGCTTTTGTTCCATTTGGACAAATAAGAGTACTTTACTCTTGGCCATTTTTCATATTTTTAGTTATAACTCGCCCTGTATAATACCAATCCGAGTGAAATTTTGTATTCCTCAGTTTTGGACCAAGCGGGGCATGTTCCCAAAATGCCATTTTCAAATTAAAAATTTTTTGACCCATTTGTCCTATCGTAACACCTATCCTGGGACATATAAGTACTACTTTCTACTAATACTTAGATATTTTAAAAAATATGCAATATGCATATACTTCTGATCAAAAATACCTAGGTAACTTCGTTATAAAATCAAAAATGATAGCTAGGTACAATAGAAAAATAAAAAAATAGCTATTGTAGTAGCGTAATTTTCCGAGACTTTGCTGTTGCAAATTCATTAATCACATCGCTAAAATTTATACCATCAAAAATTTCTTGTTCAATTGTTAATATCGCTAGCCCAGACAATCTTTCTTGAAGCATTGTCGATCTTAAATAATTTTTAATGATTTTTAACTTTGAAAAAGATCGCTCGCCAGAAGCTACAGATACAGGTAATGTCAGAAGAATTATTAGTGAAATGCTTACGTTTGGAAGGGTGGAGATTAAATTGTTTTCAAATATATATTGTAAAATACTTAAGGGGTCAGAATCATCAGGTAATGAAAACAACTTGAACGCTTTAATTTCATTAAACAAATCATTGGAGTCTATATCCTTATTATCCTGATCTGTCAGTCGTTCTTCAAGAACAGAACAACGTTTTAAAAGATCGCTGTCACTTAATTTGAATATGTCGCTAAAAAATCCGAAAATATTATCATACTCATTTAATAAGTAAAATCGGTTTTTTAGAGAGCTATAAGTTTGATCTAAGAAAAATCTTAAGAAAAAACTAATTTTAAAGGCGGTTTTTGGATCATGAGGTTTTTCATCTCGGTGTTCATAGTCAAACAGTTTTGGTTTAAATTTCCTCCTGACCGTTGGTAACGGTGGAAAGTCTTCTTCAATTTCGAGAGAGAGTGCTAGGTACTTCTTTCGCTTGTACAAGAATTTCTTCAAATGATTGGTCAGATCTATATTGCTGGAAGTGATCAACTAAATTTTTTAGGTAGGTTTGGCATACTTTAATATTAATTGTAGCACTTTGCATTTGTTTGCTGACAATATTTATATGAAATAAAACGTCATGCCAAATAATAATTCCACAAATAAATTGAAATTTTTGTACAGACGTTAAGAGGGAACTCGCTTTATGTCTTACATCAATGTGAAAGGAATTATCTTCAGCTACTTCTAGAAGACTTTCGCAAACCTCAATTAAATAAAGTTTAAGGGGCTTTATTCAATCAATTCTGCTGGACCATCTTGTCTCACTTAGGGGCTTTAAACTTAACCCGGTGACATTTTTTCTCATAATATCCCACCTTTTTGTGGATGACGAAAAAAAATTATATAACTCTTGCACAAGATTAAAAAAGTTTATTGTAGCATCTGACACCTTAGAAGCGTCATTTACTGTTAAGTTCAAAGTATGAGCCGCACAAGGTACAAAAAGGGCTCTCGGATTCGCATCAAGAATGCGTTTTTGAAGCCCAACATGCTTTCCCTTCATGTTTGCCCCATTATCATAACCTTCTCCCCTAATATTTTTGATACTTATCTAAATTTAATTTTTTCAAAATTTCTTCCCCCTTCCCCTGTTAGAGTCCCGTATTGGATTAAACGCAACAAAACTTTCCTTAACTTCAACCTTTTTTGAAGTGGTGTTAAGGACAACATACCTCAGAACAGGACTAATTTGCTCAGTATGACTAGTGTCTGGTGTACAATCTAATATTATTGAAAAATAATTTGAACTGCGAACCATTTCTAAAATATTATTTCTTACTTTAGACGACAATAATTCAATTATTTCATTCTGTATTTGCACGCCTAAATAATGTGTCATTTTAACAGATTTTTTTGGGAGTTACACACTCGGCTAACGTGCTGTCTCATCACTGAATCAAAAGAGGCAATCATCTCAACAGCTTTTAGAAAATTTCCGTTATCATGTTCGAAAAGTAATTTAGAAGAACCTTGAAATGCCAAGCATTGTGTAGATAACTACTTAACAATCACAATAATTCTTTCCTACACGTCGCGCCAATATTTTTGTTCCGTTTCTAAAATCCGCAGGTGATGAGCATTAACAGTCATAGATGTCTCCAACATTTTTTTTTTAATTTACCCAAGTGTTCATATAACTGTTGTGTAAAATTGACGTTTCGTGTCTCTTCATTAGCAAAGACAAGTGTTGCCAATCAGATACTCCATTTGTATCACAAAAGGAGTTTTACAAAACAACTTACAACAAAAACAAAATACAGAATCTTTAGAAATAGAGTAAATAAGCCAAGTCCTTCCGACTTTTTCTCCATTTGCTAGACTTCTTACAAAGTATTTGCACGAAAACTTTCTCTTATCTTTATTACTAGGAAAGCTAATACTAATGTCTATCAAGGGCGGACCACGTTTAACCAATATTCTAGCTATCTCATTATTGGTGATTCTTTCGGGCCACAAACCGGGGTCGGACGGAATTATATCGAAACTAGCCTCATTCAAGCCTTCATCGAGAGTGTCACTTGCAGCAGGTATTTCGGTAGCTGACATTACCGAACTTCTTACACAAGCTGAATTACCTGAAGTGGATTGTTCAAGTGCTGTAGACGAGGATGGTGTCATCGCTTCATCGGGCTCTGCATCAGTAGAAGCTGTTTTGCTGCTACAACCGCCGCCACCTGTTGCAGGACCTGATGTTACCGTGGTCGCCTCTGTTGAAATTTCAGATGGTCCACTCACGGTTACTGATATTACGGATTTAGAATCTTCAGATTCGGTCGCATCGATAGTCTCCGTGGAATCTTCATTGTTTTGCAAGAAGTGCTTTAAAGATCCAGCCATTTTTTCCCTTTCTTGTAGCCTCATTTTCTTTTGCTCGCGAAAGTTCGTACCTGAAGGTCTCTTTCTTTTATCCTGAAAAAACAAATAAATAATTAGTACTCATGGGAATTAGGAATTAACTTCTAAAGTAATCACAATAATAAGCACCAAGTTTGCATATTTGAGTAAAAAGCAATTTGTTCGAGCCCTTTCAGCTTAAACCCTTTCAAAAATAAAGGCAGAAAAAATATTAAACTAATTTGATGTTATAGCCCTTAAAAAACCTACAAAATGGTTTTTTAAAAAGATCGATAGCATAAAAACTAAGCGAGGTATGGATAAAAAACCAATTACTGACATAATAGAGGCTCTAGGAAGCACGTAAATATAGTCAAAGACCCTGTACATGACATTTCAATTAATAAAAAGATATTTGGGTAAAAAAAATTAATTATAACCAGTATCCTTTAAAGGGTTAATGTTGATAGTATAAAGTAAAGTAGGGAACACTTACACTTACTTACCATTTTATAAAAAATAAACCCGTTGAAATTGCAGTCAGCAGGTATTCAGCACTTAATTTTTTCAGAAAAAAAAGTAGTAAACAAACTATTATACAACACAACACTTGACAAAATAAAAATAACTTTAAATGTTTAAATGTAAAAATTAATAGGATTACTTGTTTTTATGCACTTGTTGCACGGTCCAGTGAACTAACCGGTTTAAAAACGCCTCTGGCGATGCATCGCTTTTATAGCGCTCGAGGCATTATTCTGATTCATGTCTGAACAGGAAAAATAAAGAAACTACCGCCTGACATGTTCTCGCAACATAGGAATCGGCAGTAACTGGATGATATACTAATAAAATTTCGTGTGTATTTATCTATTTAATTTCTCAACTTTTATTTTAAAATTGATTTTTGTTTTTTTTTGCAAATTTTTTTGCAATTTTTGACCCTGGGTTTTGGCGCCCCTAAAGGATGGCGCCCGTGTGCATTGCACACTTTGCACATATGGTCGCGGGGGCCCTGGATATATAGTCATAGTCGAACTAAAAAGACAAATTATAGCTGCAAAGTGGCCTCTCGAAGGTTTTGCGTCAGACGAACTTTAACGACATCTGGAAAAGCATTAGAGCAGTCAGTGTAAGTATATATTATTAGCTCATTTTATTTATTCGAAACCAAACCTTATTTTATTGTTATTATTGTTGATTAATTACCTATTAAATACTATTTTTTATAACCTGCTTTAACTTCATTCCCTCCATACGATCCCAGAGACTATTACTTAGTCTCAGTCGCAACAACCCCCGTTGTGACATGGTGGAGACGCCGTTTTTACTGAATACACAATAAATTATAACTTTTTTAGTACAAAAATTAGATATTTTACATTAAACTGTGTCCATTGTGTAGAGTAGGCATAAATTTTCTCTAAGTATAGATAAGGATTTGATTAGAATCTGAGGGAATGAAGTATATTTTAATTAAATTATATAAAATAAGAGCTGTTAATTTTTACTTTACGTTTATAATAGAATAAGTGTGCAAGTTAATTTTAATTTTCCAAACTCGGCCTCTTCAAAAAGTATTTTGAAATTTTAATGGTAATTCGAAAATTATATACAATTTTTGCTTTTATTTAAAATTAAACTATATTACGATACATTTTTTCACGTTGACTGTTTATTTTAAACATAATATACAAGTTTGTCCCTTAAAGGAAAGTAAAAATGATTTTGGAAGAAGCTTTAAAGACCCGTATTACATCAGTACAACCTCCATATTTTGAAGCACCTATTTTCTGTCCTAAAAGTAATAGTTGCGTTTTATTTCTTAGAGAATTTAATTCAATTTCTGAAAGAAAGCGCTGGTCTGGCAAAGACAAAATTTACTATTTTTTATCATCATTAGAGGGTGTTGCCTACATTTGTTATAGTAATTATATTGAACAATCAGAAAACTTAAAGAAAAATTGGGAGGAAGTCTCACGAGATTTTTTATTTGAATTTGTAGGGAAATATGAAGTATCAAAATTTGGAACAAAACTGCGAAATAGGCAACAGCAGCAAAATGAAAGTATTAAAAATTATTATTACGATACAGTCATGTTATGCGACATTATTGATCCTAGAATGCCGTCAGATAAAATTATAGGACACTTTGAAAATGGTTTACATCCTTCCTTTCACGTAAATTTCAACATTCTGTACGAACCAACAAATCTTTCAAAAAATGATTTTAATCAGTGTATTCTCAAACTGCATAACATATGGGATCTAACGGCTAACCGTGGAATTATTATCGATGAAAAATGTAACTTACAAAACCTAACCAGCACCCATGTACAGGTATCCCATTTTCGGCACTTTTGCGGGGTATCTCTCTTATTTTTATAGATAGAGGATTGCGGTTTTCGCGACAGATGCTACTTTTTTGTGAAAGTAAAGATAGTGCCAGTAGAATTTTCATAGCCCTTTTGATTTTTGAGATACAGGGTAGAATTGAAAAGTGTAACGTTTGAGGCACCCCCCGTATGTGAGTTACTTTTAAACTTATCGAAGAAGTTAAAATGTATTCTGATAGAATTTTTTTCATAGACTCCAGTGGCGTAGTTGGATTTTTTCTAACATTTTCCGTTTTTTAGGTATGAAGCAAACATATGTTCTTTTAAATGGAACACCCTGTATATTATTTTTCATATTTATTAGGCATAATGTGGACTTTCCAAAAATATATAATTGTATACAATTATTTTTAAAAACAAGCTCAGAATTTAAGATTTTCTAAAATTTTCTTTTGTGTCCAATCAGTAGGTAGTAGGCTATGGCTAATTTGTTTGGAACAAAAGACAAAATGTCAAAAACTGCGGTTTTGTCAGTTTTTGATTATTAGTGAAACATTTTTGTTGTTTTAGTGTTATTTTTTTTAAAATAATGGCAGTTTACGAAAATAATGGAAAGTATGAGATATTATGTTGGTTTGTTTTATACAATCTAATGAAAATCCCCAAGAAGCTTCAGAATTATATTTACAAAGGTACCTAACGTATTTTCAGCGCTATGGTTAGGATAATATCTTAGTGTTTTTTTTTGTTCACATTAGATATCCAGACAGAGGGCAACCTTTCCTAGATATATTTGCCCGGCTTAAATCAAATTTAGTAAAGCATGGATCATTTATCTCACGGGTAGCCTGAAGGCTGCGGAAGTTCGACAAAAATGTCGCAAGATTCTGGCCATAGGGAATTGTTCCTGAACCTTTAAAAAGTCGATTCCCGTTGAGCACAAAATCGGATCTGCTCCTTTTTTTGAATTATCGCAAAAAACTGTTTTTTTCCTTATTTCCTGAAAATGAGCTTTTTTAGGGTATTGTAAGTAAAAACATTGTCTCTTTTTTGAACAAAATATTTTATTGATTTATATAATCGGTTTAACAATCAAAGATCTGTTAACAAAAAACACAAATCGGTTTAACAATCAACAAAAAACACAAATTCGAGACTGAAGTTGGCGTGAATGAGCTCACACTGGCACAAATCCATTGCAAATATCTGACGAGTAAAGTGAACATTGATTATCGAAGACATGGCTCATAAACAATAGTTTACTTATATATGACGTGACGAGAATTCAACAACTGCTTTTTTCAACTGAACGATGTATGTAGGATCTTCTAAAAAATTAATCTTATGTATACTGCTTTATTTCGCTGTCAGATTTGAGAGATAAAAAGAAAAATGAAGCAACTAGTGCTGAAGATTTGATTAGCTTGACGACTTTGAAAACTTACGGGCATTTAAAAAATGACTATAAAAAATTTGAATCTCAGAAAAAATAAAAAATTTGCTAAAGAATGTCATAGTACCATAAACTGTCCCCTGTTTGAAGAATCTACTGACACTTGTGTTATTGAAAAATGTGTCTTGCCTGAATTGCACATCCTCCAAGGATTTGTGAACCATTTGTTTTGGGATGGCTTAGTTCCGTTGCTTGGCCGCGCAAAGGCCCTTATTTGGCCTAAACAACTAAAACTCATCCCGAAAAATTATCACGCAGAAATCTTTGAGGGCAACGCGTGTAGAAAGATGCTGAAAAACTCAGGCCGCCTGTTATCCCCGGAAATTTGTGCTGAAGTGGGGGAGCTCAAATTACTACCTTTTGTAGGAGCTTTTAGGACCATGAACAAACCGGTTGAGTGTTGTTTTACCACAAAAAAAGTTGATGCTGATGTGGAATCACTTGTTGAAGATCTAAAGAAAGCACTGGTTTCAACTAATATCTCAGAAACCTTGAAACTTCACGTGGTAACCGCCCATTTGAAACAATGCCTAGAATCTATTGATAACGATGGACTTGGTCTGTGGTATCTAGCCCCACCCTAAGGCATACACCAAACAAGATAGAGATATGAAAGAAATAAACGTATTGGGATATGTAGAAGCGACGCCTTCATCTTCTTGCAAGCGAATAGAGGAAGCAACTGGTGTATCCAAGTCTAATGCTCAAAGAATTTTTCAAAAATATAAGTGTCACCCCTATAAATTCCACATAGTTCAACATTTGCACGGAAACAAGGACGCTTTGGGGTTGGGGTCTCGTGTTTCATTTTTGGAAGACGCATAGTCTACAGAATTTTTGAAGGAGGTCTCACAGCGCGTCGGTACTGAGAAATCCTTGAGGAAGTTATTCCAGAATTGATGGAAAATGTTCCATTGGCCCTTCATAATGCCGTTTATCTTCAACAAGACGGTGCCCCAAGCCACAACTCTG